>JACXII010000008.1:13329680-13494767 GCA_014737395.1 Bombus waltoni | reverse complement strand
CGCGGTTTTATACTGACCACTTTGTGTTATTCTTTTACTACGTCGCTGCCGCAGTTTTTAGTCGCCAATTGGTACAGTTTATTGCGGTGATCGTGTCCGTGGAAGTATTTTCCAGAGTTTAGAATTTTTTACGATATTAATAGTATTTTCCTTTTTATAGTTAACGTGAAAATTCCCAGAAGGATTGTTTTTTTCATTGTGAAATTTATTATACTCTGATCTAATTGACTAGTATATAGATACAATAACGTAGTATCCTTTGTGGCAACAGTAGTCGTTAATGAAATATTATTTTCTTCGTGCTTTTGTATAGCAGCATAGTGCCTGACGAAACGCGGAACAACATTCGAGAACGGTATTTAGCTTGAATTACCCCTTTTTACACGTACAAAGATGCGCTCGTAGCGTGTATTAATTTCCTTATGGCCGTCGCATGCCATAACGTCATCGACGTTAATAAGCGGCACGAAAAATGCATTAACTCGTTACAAAGTAATCCGACGTCTTTGCACCGTGTTAACGCTATAAGTATCGTTACTTTTATCGTTCCCTCAGCTCTACTCTGCCATCTTCTAACGAACATGAATGAACGAGATCAGCTTACCCTGTCAATTACATTGATAATCTGGTTATTATTAACGGAGGAAACTGGTGGCCGTACATGTGCGATAATCCACGGTTCGGAGAAGAGATTGAATCACGATGTGCCACTGAAAAACCGAATTCGATCTTCTTCATTTTCGAACGTTTTTAAAGAAGGTTCGTTTTCTCAATTTTTGGCTTTTCGACATGTAAGAAGCTAAACCGATCGATTCCACTTTCTATTCGTTTCTTAATTTCATTATTTAAGTACATGACTGATATTTAATCCTCAAGAAACAAATACTTACTACCATATGTTCATTCAACTTTGAGTTATGTCATTGTTGCGGTAGATGAATTGTTAAAGTGGAATCTCAGACAGTTATTGTTTATGGCAAAGTAGATCTACTAGACGTCTGTTTTTTTACGACGTTAAGCACATTGGCGCCTATTTATTGCACTGATAGCTCCATATCGTGCAGAGTATGATCGTGTCAGAGTTCTTGAAAGTTGCACGTCTTGAATCGATGCTGACACAGGTTTACACTCGGGATTATGTCAAAGTAGAATTTGATATACGAAGGACAGCTCTTATCTGGGTTATTCTGGTACTTTAGTTCTCTCATTGTAACGTAAGAAGCAATAAGAAATTAACGATTAATCTCATTCCACGAAGTTTCACAATATAGTGTAACTGTGTCACGCCATTTTTGTTTCGTCATGATAAAACTCAAGGAAAATCCATCGCCTTATCTATTCGCTGCTTTTTCTTCCTTTTCTTCTTCTTCTTCTTCTTCTACCTCTTCTTCCCCTTCTTTTTCTTATATGATATTAAATTTTAAGTAAGAATGAACGTAAAGCGATCCAATAAATAGAATAAGTAGCCAATTCAACGAAATAAAGAAAAAAAGGGGTAAATGGAAGAAGAAAGAAGAAACATTCAAAGGAATCAATCGTCCGCGCCATAAAAGAACATCCATTTAGAGCCAGACTCGAAACGAAAGCCTCCATTTTATTCGATAATCCGTTTGTACTGTTTAAGTATCGGTATATTGAACCGCCGTATCGAGAACGGTCATAAGTATTTATTTCAAACGATTTGTAAGACAAAAATTAGATATACGATATATACAATAATTATGAAATTTTCGATGTTTATAATACATAAAGTTCGTTAACTACTAAAATATTACGCACGTAATACGTGTCAATACATAAAACATGTATGTAGCTTGAAATATATCATACCGTTTTAATTAATTTAATTTAATGTAATTTATATTAAACATTCTCAAGCATATAAAACGAAATGCAACTCTACAAATAAAAATAAAAATCAATGTCTTTCTAAAATTGAAAAATAAAACGATTCAATAACATTCTTCCAATTAGCAAAACAATCAATTCACCTATTACGATTTTAAGATGAATTCCCTTTATCGTTCACCAGTCCAACGATCTAATTTCTAATAAAAGAGAGGGACGCGATCGAACACACAGTGAAAACCATCGAACCGTGACCGTTTCTTTTCCCTGTCTCTTCTTTTCCAACAAACGAGTAGAAAATATCGACCCTCAAACGAGACTGGACCAAATAAGCTGACGATGAGCCCTGTTTCGAATCAGCGAAGTCCAAACCGCACGAGGAGACCAGATAAGCAGCCGAGAAGGGAAACGGTTGGAAACGGCAGGAAAGAGCGCTAAAATTCCAGGGAAAAGGAGAAACGGAGGAAATTGCGGTTTGGAATTCTGACTGTTGGACGAGATTTTGTGCTACTTTCACGGCGATGCTTTGCTATTTAACGCTGTATAACGTCGAAAAATCGACGAAATCGCAGTACCGCGAATATCCTTTAACCACCTAGATAAGAAGATACTTTGCGCCGCGAAGGAGAGAATTTTTTTTTTTTTAAGTAGATATTCGAACATTTGTAGACGTCTTTTATGAAGAATACCTGTAATACGTACGTTATAGGAAACATTTGGAAACACATAGTACCGTTACGAGACTCGACTATCATGACTATGTATATTAATAAATAAAATTTGAAATCAAACTAAAATGTAGAAACTACAATATTTAATATTATATAATATTATATATAATATTTAGCGCAAACAATATATTTCGCAGAGATCACGAAAGCATTTAAGCGGTCGATTATCCATTATATTATTGAACTTAGATATTCAGTGGAATCGTATTTAACACTTGTTACATACCTCAGATGACTATTCAAACTGTATACTAATTTTTTGCTCAATATACGTTTGCAATAAACGTCTTGTAATTTGAACATACATTCTCAGATTGGTTTCGAACTTGACTAATCTATAATCACGACGACCGTCCCTCATTACGCTGTTAATGAAATTTCAAAATGTTCCATGTAGGACTATAATTTTTTGCGGTTTTTATCCAAAAACTTTCGTGGTTCAATATATTAAAAAAATGAAACGAGAAACTTGCTATATAAATATTCATATTTAATGTCCAACGTGTTCCATACACATTTATTATAACTTTCTTCGTTTTTCCTTCTTTTCTTTCCGCGTGTCCATTCTTCTATTCGCGAAGCGCGATGATTCAGCCACGGGTAAAACACCGTTGTCGAACAAAGCCGGAGCGGAATAAGAATGAGACGCGCGTCTCGCCACCGGTGAAAAGCATGTTTTTCCGGTCATTAGATCCCGTTCCGGCGATAAAAGGGTGGAACAGAGAAAGCCAGAGATCGTTAGCGAACCGTTTGCCAGGAGACCGATAAAAGATCGCGTGAAGAACGCTATGACACTTTCCACCATTTTGTTATCCACCTTTAGCTCGATGCTCGCTCGATGCCTCGAATCCTCTTTCTTTCTCGCGCCAACGTTGATGGATGAACGATTGTAACGATTTTGTGGAATTTATATTACGAATGTTACGTAAATTTAAGGAATTGAATCTTGGAAGCGTGGAATAATCTAAATTTTTCTTATATTAGGTTGTCCCGAAAGTTTCTTTCCTTTTGTAAGGAAATAATAGATGCACAACCTTTTTTTCGTCTTATATTATTTTATTGAATCATCTACGATCCATTTTCTTCTACTTCTATTATTATGATCATACGTGATTCGACAAAAATAGTACAAAACAGAGAATGTGGTGCATTCGTTATTTCCTTACAAGACGAAAGAAACTTTTGGGATAACCTAATATAATTATATCTATGACGTGCGTATCTCGACTGTTTCTATTATTTATTTATCAATCCTCGAGTATAATAATAATGTAAAGTAATAATAATAAATAAAGTAAGCATTTCTAAAACAGACCAACGTTATCCAAAGATGACGAAACTCGATCTAGAATCTCAATTAATTAGGCCGCTAATTGGCCTACCGCAGCGATTAACTAAACGAATTAAAAAAGAAGGAGGTTATATAACGAGAATATCAAGACTAAAATATACACATAGTCCTAAAACAGCGAAATTGAAACAAAGAAAGCTCTTCCATCAAGTCAACACACACCTTTGTTTTGTAAAAGCAGAATTTCCTTCCAAACCAGCGGCTCGCGTTATCAACAAAGTCCCCTTAAATCGTGGACAATTCAACGAGTTTCCATCATTTTCTAGCAACGGCTGTTCCGACAGTCTACTCCGGGTCTATTGTGCAAAATCGTCCACGTACGAGTCGCGTCGAAAAATAAAGAGACAATTACTTGCAGTGAATGCTACGTTTCCCCATACGATTCGCGGTTTTGCTCTCGGTTTTTCGAGCGTTTCTTTGTTAGGAAATGAAATATCCAAAGGGAAAGTTATCTGCGCCTGCCTTGGAATTTCTCGCGAGTCTACTTTACCATCCTTCTGCGTATTCTAAATGCATCGAATGTATCGTGCTTCTTCTATAAACAAAACAAAAATTGCTCCTACATATTGCATAGGTGGAAGTAAAGATATCTAGACAGAGGTAAAAGCGCATTCTAAAAAATTGAATACTGTTCAATAAACTGAGTAAGAATAGAAAACGTAGAAAAATTAAGATGGAAACAATATTTAAAATAAATACAAATACTTCAGGTGTCGGCTAATTTTTTCATTGGCTAGATCGTGCATTTTTACGCATTTCTAGGAAATTACAAAATTCCAAAGATGCGTAAAATGCACTGGATAAAATATCCAAGAATATACAATATACCCAAAATACAGTATTCGTCGTAATATTTACAGTACGAAATAAATCTCCATTTATTAATTATTATTTAAGAAATTCCGTTTCTTTAGTTGCGATTATAGAAGTATGAATTCACGCGAAAAGCTTCAGGCGAACAAATTTTATTATACATTCTTCATTTTACAGAATTTCATCTCCAACATCAAAAAATGAAAAATCGACATCGTGGAACGTTAACAAACGTATTACTCAATGCCTGGCGATATATTTTTCACTTGGGATCAAAAGTTGATTTTTAAAGTCGTCTGATTGATAGGTTTCGCAAGTTTGCCCCGCAGGTAGTAGGATCATATCGTCTTTGAAACAGTTGAACGTTTAGATTGATGACCGTGTGTATCCCTAGAAGTGTTTGGATAGGTGTTTGACCCTTTCTTGACGGCTTATTTGTCAGCGAAGAAACGACTCCGGGCATTATATCGTATTTAACTACAAAAGTTTACAAGTATCGTTTCGTTGCAGCACAGCGTGCTTCGTAACAAGTTGTCGTTGGTCTGTATTTTAACGAATGCTTGAGTTCTGCAAGTAGACAGAGTTCTTTGTAAATATCGTTCTGTTCATAATCCGTCTATTTCATAAATTTTTCCTCGAAAGGAAAAAGAAAGAAGAAAAAAAGCAAGGAAGGAAGTTAAACCCAAGGTATCCAAGAATCTTCTTTCTATAGGAGAAAGAAGGTATGAAGTCTCAGCGGGGCATGCAAGATAGAACGATATAGCCTGCAGCGTGATAGCAGACAATTTCCTTGAAGGGACGTCCATGTCACCTGCAGAATGCCAGATCGAAAATCAATTTCCGCTAAACGAAACGGAAAACAAGGATTTGACACGCGGCCATCACACATAAATAGGGGAAGGAAAAGGACGTGTCTATATATCGCCGTGTCTAACAGATGTCTAGGAACGGACGTTTGGACGCGAGTATTACGGTAATTTTCTCGTCCGTTACGATCACAGTGCGGAAAAAAAGAGACAGCAGAGAAAAAACGGACAAATCGATATTGTAGGTTACTTCTTTGTTAGGTAGGTTCGTCTTTCGCACAGTGGCTTCTCGTTTGGAAAACGTTTTCGTTGCTTTCCTTCATCGGTCGAACAATGACATTCGAGTTTTTGGCTTCGTTAAGGTGTAGCTTGGAGAGTATTCACGCTTGGATTATACAGCCGTTCGCGAAAGTGTTCGAATACTTATATAAACATTTTATTGTATTACGTGTGTTGTACGAAACATCTTGAAATTTCATTGACGCTGTAATGCAAATCGGCTGTCGTAATTATGTTCGTAAAACTTGGAACGAATCTGAAAATATATATCAAAATTGCAAGATATTTGGCGCAAGTATATATTCCGCAGAGATCACGATACAATCTAAACAGTTAATTGTCCATTATACTAACGAGCCTCGATATTCAGTCTTCGTGAAAATTAGTGAAAAATCTGCGACTTTGATATGACTTGCAAAAAGAAGTTTCTTAACTTTCAAAGAAAAACTCTACGAAAGATACAAACTTTTGCGTAAAAATACCGAAATCATTCATTATAAAGAAATAACAGGATAGAACGCATTTTTTTCTATCTCGATGCACGAAACGCTCGTCGAGATACGAGCCTTTAAAGCTCGCGCGGCTCTCTGAATGACAGTCGAAATTCCGGGAAACGGTGTGACCTACTTTACCGCCCTCCCCCCTCCACCATGCGGAAATACGCACAACGTGGCTAGTAATAGTGAAAAAAAAAACACTGAGTCAGCTCCGTCACTGACCATCCCCACAGGTGCTGCGGTTGAAGCGCGTTTACTGAATGGGTGCGAGTGAGAGACTGCAACTGTGCGTACGAGTGAGAGATCTTAATGTGCGCGCGCAAAAGAGAAGCCCGGGTGGCGCGAGTAAAATAGAGTTACTTGTGTGCGTGCGTGTGAGAGAGTGTAGCTGAACGAGAGAGTGTAGCTGTCGAGAGAGTGTAGCTGTCGAGAGAGTGTAGTTGTGCGAGAAAAAGATCCGTGTGCACAAATAACGACCATAAGTATGTTAACAATTCTTTATAGTGATATCAAAACGAATCGTTCGGTATATTGAAAGTTATGCGATTCTACTTAAAGAAATATGTGTATAGGTGTCAAGAACCCAAAAAGCATCGTGATTTTTTCATCATGTTTCTGTGTCATGGAAGAATTTTTACCAAATGGATGTAAAATGAGCAACGAACAACACGAAGATGTCACTTACGTTTTTATTCGTGGGAGTCCCATGTTTTTCTTTTTTTTTTTTTTGTGCGTGAGTCGTGAGACTTGCGAGCAAAATGATAATTATTACATATTTTTGTATTATAAATTTGTTAAATAAAGGCTCAGGTATGGGGTATAGCAATGCCTCGTACGAAATATTTTATAAAAGATGAATGGATTCTAAAGCGGAATTTCATGTTGTAGATGTTTCGCTGAAAGGGGGAAGGCCAAAATTATATTATAATTTACAGTTTATCTCCATTATACGCAAGTGACAAAAGAATATAAATAATATAAATATAATGACATAATGGATTTACTACCCTACATTTCGCATTCATCATGAATATTTTAGAGCCCTTTAAATGTCCGAGACAGGAAATTTTGTTATCGAAGCAAAGAACGATTAATAATTAATTATGCAGAATTACAATATGTATATATATATATATATATATATATAACCTAAATAAATAAATCCGTGTATTTTTAACTTGTTTTCTTAATAAAATTCATTATTTCCTATTATCGTGAATTACTAGGATGTATTAATTACTAGGGTTATTAATTTTAAAAATGATGTAAGTCATTTAAGTATTTGGAAGACGTATTCTCGAACACGTTAATTATAAAATTGTACAATGGTATAGAAATTCCACGTTGGAATATCCTATATTTCGCGAGATATTCTATTCCGCAGTGAAAAGATACTTTTTGATACGATCGAACGTAAAAGTCTAAATATCCAGAAACGAAATACATGTAATATGACTTACATCAGTTTCGTAATTACAGACACACATGCGTCGTAGTTATATTATGATCTCTATGCGTTCACCTACAGGAAAACTAATTACACCAGATGATATCCTCCGTCTCGAAACCATTGACATCTTTTCATACAACGCCTACTTTACCAGTACTTCGTACCTATAGATTAAAACAAAACACCCTGTATATTTGACTTATTTTTTCACGTACTAAATTCATCTCGTCGATTGAACGATTATTATCAACACGCCTTCGATATATCTTGTATTATCAGATAAGTTATACTTGATTTGAATATCGTGGGGGGCAACAAAATCCATGATCACACACGGATCATTGGAAAAATGTGAAAAATCGACGTGGTCTTGACAGCGGTGAGCGAAAGGTCTCGAAATAAGGATAGACATATGGACACATGGTATGTACGCGTTGGCAAGGCTACCGAGCATGTAAATCCATGCAAATGGAAATGCTGGCGGCACGCTTGCACTCGGGGGATTGCAAAAGGACCGGGAGGATAGATGGCGAGGGCTTCGAAATTCTCCTTACCAAAAGGTGCTTCGGGGATTCCGAATCCGCTTCACTTGGAGCGATTATTTTAGCAGTTACTCGAAAATATGCTGGGTGAGTGCGAGTCGCATTCTAAACGCAGATACGCATACTAGAAGTACTTATTCAAGCTTATAATTTTATAGTCTAATTATAAACGATAAACAAAGTTTTAGCCGTATTTCGTACACAGTTCCCCCTTTTCGATGCTTGTATTTATTATATTTATTTATTTTGTGCGTTCCATGCACAGTTGGTTTGTTATATAGTATTCCATTTTTCATGCGCATAAACAATGTACAATGTATCTCAACGTAATAGTTTCAACATGGACGTGGAACGAGATTTCACTGTCATCCGTGTCGTTTTAACAACGGTCTATGATCGGAGAACGTGAAACAGTTGGGAGAAATATTTCATCGTTAATATTTCACCGAACCGTTTTCAACCGATAAATATTAAACGAGTCCCCTATCGCTTTGTATTTCATCGAAAATTCAAAATAATCGGTCGCATACTGTCACTGTGTGGAGAAAGACGAAGTGGAAAATCATGACTTTGCAGCACTTTTTTGGGAACTCGTAAGTACGCTGACAAAGTTTAAAATGAAAAAACTCTGAACTTAGCTCGCAAAAATGATTTAAAATTAATTCGCAAATGAGCTGTTAAAGCTTCGCTATAGTGTTGCTTTCATTTTATAAATTTTGCATACTCCTTTGAACTGTCATCGCAGTATGTCAAAAGTCTATGCGTTTCATAATACATATACAAGTTCGATTATTTCACGCAAACTTCAAGATTGAATCTTAAAATGTTCACGTTTATCGTAACTCGATTTATCGTAACCAGAGATGAAGAACAATAAGATTCGATTTAACATTTAACTTATCTTAACTCTTCATTTCCATATAATCGAAGAACACGAGAGCTCGAATCCCACAATAATATAAACAGACACTCAACCACCGCTTACAAAAGATTCCATGAACGAAACCAATCTTCGCGTAAGACCACCAGCATTCCATCAAACCCTCGCCCGTCGAAAACATCTCAGTTCCACCTCTAACTCTTCCTCGTCTCTCTCCGATAACTCGTCGATTTCGAACAGGGTATACACCGCTCAGGGCGCTGAGAATCATCGATTCCCTTGTACAGCGAACAGATCCACGTGGAAGAGGGCAGAAATCAATTTTACTCTTTACGATTCATTCGAATGAAATCGGTTTGCTAGGTGGAGAAATGCAGCCGTCGTAAGCGAACCGCTGTCAGTCGTAAAAAAATAATCTTCGAATGTAAAAGAAAGAAATATAGTTTATTCGCTGGAAAAATGACAATAAGTAGAAAAAGATCACGATTTTAGAGGAAACGGTGTAAACTGAATCGAAGTAACGATGGATTCGAGTATCCTTTCGTGATTACTGTTGAAAGCTCATCTACGATAGCACATTTTCAGCTACATTATTATGATATGATAAGATATGAGCGATATAAATAAAAAAAAAAATATATATATATATACAAAATGCAATCGCATGCAGGGAAAAGAGAGAGGTAGACAGAGAGGTGGTTCGTTTAATGCAGCGAGCCGTGTTACCATTTACGAGAATCGCCAGGTTATCAACGACTTGTCGTAAATTTTTATTGGCTGGCCGGTTCGAGATTCGTGTTGCGTTCTTCCGCGTCGAAAAGCTTCGACGAACTCGTATTTTTCAGGGTTCTCCGCGCGAGTTTGCGAGCGGAAAGAAGAAAAACGATATGACTAGTGTAGGATCCTATCTAAGCGATTTCGCGACACTTTCCGATTGTTTTCGCGGCCGTAGGCTGAATATAATAGAACGCGATTTCTGGTAGGTGTCTTGGAATTGAAACAGAAAGAGAGATTGTTGCCGAAGATTTATTTCTTTTTTATCAAACTAGATAATTTTTTGATGATTTATGAATTCGTTCGATTTAACAATAATATGTTTTTATTTAAATTTCATTCTATTATAACGTCTACATAAATTATAGGATTTCCAATATACCGCATACTATATTTATTGTTATCATTATGTTTCAAATTTAATTAATTAATTGGCTTTGTAAACTAATTATTTTACTCACTAAAGCTGCTAAAAATACCCATTAAAGAATCTACATATAGAAATATACGAGCACTAAATGAATAAGTAAAACATTTCAGTTTTTCACGTTAAATGATTAAAATGCTTCGATGTAACATTCTGTAGAAGTTTTATAACTATTCTATGTTATATTATAATATTTCATTGTGCTTGACGTAAGCACGTACCGTTTGCGTACTGTTGCACCAGTTGCAAGAAAATCTGGCCTTCTAGTTAACCGGAGGAAGTTCTATGGAAACACTTTGAAAGACAAGAACGACAATTTGTAGAGCTACTACGTCATCGAAAACATAGACTAATCATCTTACTGCAACATTATTTTGAAAGTTCGCAACGAGAATAAATCACATCCAATGTTATCGTAATCTAGTGTTATCATAATTCGTTAAATCTAACATTATTACAATTTTTCATTTTTATCTGAATAATAAAAATAATTTATGATGAAGCTAGCTTTTAGTAACTACTTTAGTAACTAATGAAAGGGTGTTTTGAAATTCAAAAATTAATTTTATCTTTAATTAAAAGCAACTTAAAAATCGATTTAATTTTGATAATCTTTCGACTTGGACGACCATCAAAAGGACATATATTTAAGAAACAGGACAGAGTGTTCTGTAAGATTATATCGTGAATAAATGCATGTTAACAGTTGCATATTCTGTATAATAAAACGTTTATCGTCCTATTCATAACAGTTATATTATTCCGGGTTATTAACTGCGTCCCCCTTTAAGACACATAAACGCCATTCTTAAGATGTGTAATGAAAATTTTACTACTATTGCCTTAAAATAATTTTCAATATCAAAAACAGTAATCTAGTTTTATTGTTCATATGAAACCTATTTATTTCACCGAAATCTTCATCATACTATCCAATTTATTACAGAAGACGAATTATTGTCACAATTTGTTGAAATGGTCATCACTTCTAAGAAAATTCCACATCTGATTTGTTTGGTTTTCTCAATCAATTATAGCCATCTTGGAATACGCCTTGTGCAGATAACGATGGCAGGCTATAGACAATAGACAGGCAACGATGGCAGACTATAAACAATAGACAGACGACGATAGCTTCGGGGAGTTTAGTTAAAAAGTAACATTGTCAGCGTGCGGATCTGGACCAGCTCAAACTGTATTCAAACTGTATACTTACACTTCTTGTTTGAAATATATTTCTACTTTACAATTTATCCACGCGTTCCTCTATTTAACTATCCAAAAATAACCTCAACACAATTCTTATTTATTTCTTACAAGAATTTCTAAATTCTAGAATTGATCATTCTTATGAATTTAGAGTCGCTAATAACAGTGAAATCAATTAATTGTTGGAAAAATGCATTTAACTATGCGAAGATTATTTTGAAAAAGAGGCACGTACATGCTGTTTTGTAGAAATCTCCCGTTACTGAAGTTTTACTCGAAAAAACGACATTCCGTATGCACTAACAAAAATTGTGAAATAAGATTACGAAATAGTGCTTTTGAAATATTTTAGCGAAGCGATCGAATATAGCGACAAATATGAAAACGTCCGATCGAAACATCCAAACTTAAATTATTTCTCTGCAAGCGGTGTTTCCTCGTTCATATCCAACTCCAACTAATAAAACGTAGGAGAGGAAGCGTCGTGCGAATGATCATCCAACGTACCTACCCTAGCCAATCTTAAATCGGCATGTCGGAGACAGGATGGTTCGCGGCTGAGAACATCGATTCGACTTAATTAAAATCGATATGGAGCAATCGATAAGGGGAAATAGTAGAAGAGAGGATGAAAAAAATATACCTGATACCTTATATACCTATTTCCTATACCTTAGGAAGGCTGGGTGGAAATAGGTGAACAAACAGAGTGGCTACTATAGAGGATAATGAAACTTCAGAACTTTTAGGGTAGATAGTACTCGTAGTACTAGCGTTAGGCTAGTACAATGAATGACAAAGATGAATTTACTAAACATGGATGGAAACATTAGATGGTATTTAATAAAGTTTTAAACAATTTTTCTTTCGTTTCGATACAAATGTAACAATCTCATTGGAATCATTAGCTTATCACATAAGTAATATTTTTCCATATGCGTATTAGTTCCAATTTCACTTCTCTACGTTTTTGGTGAAGAAGTTTCAAAGATTTCAACGTTCCCTCTATTTTTCTGATTATAAGGCACCTCCGTATTCGTATTCGAAGTTAGTACATTTTATGATCTTGTAGTATACAGATTTATTTCTTCGTACGCTGTTGTTTGTTACAAAGATAATATGTTGATTTTTGTATGTTTTCAACTCTTGAACGCAATTCGTACCCATAAGCAACTCGTTTCCTCAAAAACGTTGACAATTAATTCGACGAGTTAACTCGCCTTTGCTTAATGATAGTCAAGCGACGAAACGTTTCCGTTCCTACCATCCGATTCATTTTTGTCGAAGTTGTTTCCCATGAGAATTCGAGAATTTGGAACGAAACTGCTTAACTTTCCTGCACTGCGTTACAACGTGCTCGGTTGCAGAGTCGCGAATGCTTCTGCAAGTGGCGACGAAATGCTTAAAATTTTGTTCGTTTGATTTACGACACTTCTCGCTGACTCGTCGGAATCGAGCGGAAACGGATCAAAAGTAGAACATGTTCGTTGGAAGGCGGCCGTTTTTGCATGACGATAGATCTACTCTGTTCCAGAGAGCTGTTTGAGAGAAGTTGACTAAGAGAAACACAGTCCAAGTGATTTTCCACCAGAATTTCTACAGGAAATAATCCATTTCACAAATATTATACAGGGTGAACCATACAACTGGGACAAACCACAGTGTTAAAACGGCAGAAGATAGACAACGATTTCACGAGAAGAAGTTAAATGGGTCGGAGTGACGCATCGCGTGGTGCATCGAAAATGGAGATATTTTCAAGATTTCAAGGTTACCTCTATTTTTTCAGATAGGATTATACATTTTCTTTGTACACCCTCCGGTGTATTTTTTAATTCTCCACAAGAGAATATTAGGTACTTGGGCCGACAAGTGTTTAGTTTAAAAGATATTTTTTTTAATTTCAATGTCGTACTTTAACGTTTTCCTTACTCTCCGAAGGAACGATTAATCGATCAGCATTATATATTCATGCAAAATCCTTGACGAGCAAAATTCTCCGAATGTACAAGCAGACTAGTCGATATTTAACACGATCAATCCAAAATGTTTAATTCTCAAAACATTTTAAGAATTTTACGCTCTAAGTGCTTGGCGCTGCCGCGAGGACTATTCGCAATATTTATCACATAACTGCGGCGAACGAAAACGAAGCAACAGCAGAGGCGCGTTTGCGGCAGATGACGATTAGCGAGTGGAAGAGAACTTTTGTTCAAAAAATACCAATTAAATCGCACGGGTTGGAGACCTGATGCAATAGCAGGCAGCTAGGTTGATTCGAGGCTGCTATACTTTCACAAAAGCAGCGATTGTGTCGCGGCTGCAATAGAAATATACGCTGGAAGTATCATGAAACAGCCCGACGTGCATTATTGTCGTCCTGAAGGTATTGTTGCTTGCTACAATAACGTTTCTCTGCGCATAAGCAATTACCAGCACGCGTCGTTGATTAATTGCCTAGAATTGATAGAGACGCGCCTTTTTGTCTCGTAAAATCTACGAGTTTTTTTTTTTTTATAGATGTACTAGATATAGATATTGATATTGGAGGAATTATTTAACTTATTTTCAGACCCACGATTCTGTACATAGAAAATAACGTGCCTATTGGGCTATAAGTGACTCGCAAGATTTTAGTTTGAATATTATAATGAATTTTACACGATGAAGGCTAGCATAAATTTTTATGATTTCTATGTATATATATATTTCCAATTTTACCAATATAATGACGATAGACGTGTTTAATTACTAAAATAATTTCTATATATATTTTCAGATTCGCTTTTACCAATATGATCATGATAAACACGTTTAATTGCAGCGTTATTGACATTTCAAAATGTTTGTCCAAAGCATATATTATTACAAAACATACATATTCATAGAAAATTTCTATAAGCTCAAGGTAACAAATAAAAATATCAAATAATTACTCTCGTTAAAATACATAATGAACAAATTTATCTGAAAATTAAGTTGTTTTGTCCATGTAAATATGTACAAAACGGAATTTCTCCCCGCTTCTGTTACTTATTTCCCTAACTATTGTTACCAGTTCCAAATAAGAACATGATAAGCGACCGTCTTCGAAGGCGGGACAAACCGATAGCCGAGTCAAAATCACTGGCACGGAAGATTGCAGAATTAAATTCATCCAAAGCAGTTTACTAGACCGTTCGATCCTAATTAGAGAGTCGTTCAGAACGAAAGCGGAAGAATTCGCCTTTTCGTTTGGGTCTCCTCGCCAACGCGTAAGAAGTTTCTTACTTCAAGGATTCTAAGAAAATGCCAGGCAACTTTCTTACGAATTCCTCTTGCTTTGTGGTCGAACAGACCGCGGCAGGCAGCATGAAATACTTCGAGGAGAATGAAATCGTCGTTACGCTTCCTTCGCTTCGCTTGTCCTTTCTTCTTTCCAATCGCTTCCGCGACGGCCGAGCCGCGCTTCTTTGATAAAATTGATCGCAAGTTTTAATTGCACGAGTTTCCACCGAGGTTTATAAATAGTTAATCGTTGAATACTGTGGATGCAACCATATATTTGTGGTTCAGCGTACTTTCGATCGTACTTTTTATAGTATGCCGCATCTTCGTCCAAGACGTACGCAGAGGGACATGGCCGCGTGGAGTCACACGGGACAATGTTATGAGAATGAATTTAATTATTAGAATAACCGAACCGTTAGTCCAGGGTACTTGGGACACGCAGTGTCTATTAAATTTCGCGTTCAAAATCCAACTCGGTGGCCATCTCTCTCTATTCACCTTGCCTCTTGGGTGCCCCTGAATATTAGGGGGCTCGCGGGAAATCTTGGTCGTCTCGATGGTTGAATATGTCCCAGCGCCTGCGTCCTGGCTCTCTAACTCTCTCTTTCTCTCTCTCTCTCTCTCTGTCCCTCTCTTTCTCTTATGCTGTCTGGCGGTTCACGGATACAACGAGATAACAAGGATGAGGCGGAGATTGCTTCATTAGCTGAAACGCGTAATTGCACCGTCTATTTGCCCTCACGCTTATCGGGAAGAAAATGTTTGCGCAAAGGACGTCCATAATTCGTTCGTCATACGACACTCGAATGTCGACGTCGTGCTTTCGAATAGAGACACGCGGAGGAAGGGAGATGGGTGGAGGATACCGAATTTCCCGGCGCTTTCATCCGGGGACGGAAAGCAAACTTTCGCGTCGACGGTCGCGATTGATTTCGCCGAGTGGAAAATGAATATTTTTGTACGTGTATGTGTGCGATAGCGAAGGTGTATAGTCCCGTTCATAAGTACAGCGAAACCTCGACTATTCGAACCAAGCCGTAAAACCATGGCTATTCGAGTGATCGAAATTTTTCGAATAATCGGATGATTCTGTTTGAGAGAACATTTATTGTGAAACGTTTCGCAGATACGCGCAGATACATTAGTATTACGTAAATGCAGATCGTTCAAATCAAAATTTAACAATTTCCTTCAGTGTCCATTTTTGTCTGCCAATCTTTATTTTGTGTTTACTTTATTTTTACTTGAGGTAACCATTCTTATGGCCATTGGCGATTAACAAAATACGTAATAAGGATATATATAAATAGAAAAGAAGGAAGTGTAAAATACAATAAGGCAAGTTATAAGTTTAAATAGTAGCAATCATACATTTTGAAGATATATTATATACAGTGCAATTAGAGTAGAATGCGGTACAATTAATATAAACTTGAATTAATACGAAACAGTGTATGTTTGAACAGACTGTGAACTAAGTTGGTAGCTTGCAATATCATAATTGGTGATACAAATTAATATCTTGGAAAAAATAAAGAATGTTTTCGCAATGTATTTTACGATTTAAACATATTCGAGTCTCATTTGCAAGTTCAAATTTATTTTTGTATTGCGAAACGTTATTACAATTAAAAATATGATCTACGGACAAAATACAATTACTTATTTAGCTCATTTTTAGTTACAAGATGATAGTGTGCCCAATTCTAAGTCTGATGGAAATAACTTGCTCCTTTCTATTCTAAAAAGAACTGCTGAACTTTTATCAAATATATTTGTACGTATTCTACGTATGTTGGAGCGAGGTAAATTTTTCCAAAAATCGTTTACAACGTTTCGTATCTTTCTGTCAATTTTTCTTAACAATTGAGCGACTTTCTTTAATGTTTGGCGCATCGAACCATCTTTTAAACTCGTTTCTCAAGCAACGAATACTTTTAAGTGTAAGCGATACGAACGTTATCGATAGAACTTCATCTATAAACGCTAATGATAAGATGGTTAGAGAAAAAGAGAAGGCGTAATCGGCAAGAAAACGCAACATACATACACGCATTGAATACAAATACATATTTCTCTTCCTTACTTCTTGGACAACACCGTTCGGATAATCGAACGTTCCGTTAATCAAAGTTCCCATAATCGAATTTTTCCTCAATCGAGCTTCTGATAATAGATATCTTTCCTTTAATCGGAGTTTTGATGGTCGACGCTTTACTGTATTATATACGTCTATTAGACAGAGATTTCCAGAACATTATTCGAATTGTTTTGATAAACACGTTCAATGCAGGCGTCGATAGATGCACGGAGGAAGAGGAAACCCTTTAGTGACGATGTCGATACCATGTATCGACATCATTTATTAAAACATTTGTCAATAATCTAACATGTGTTCTAGACAGATTTTTAAAGTAAAACCAAATAAAAAAGATACCTTTTTTCCAACGCTCGTCATGGCAGCATAGCAGTTTCTTTGAAAGGAATTTATTCCACAACTTAATACGTGCAATGGAATAGAATTGGCTGGTTATTCAATTATTGTACAAGGTTTGCAATGATCTCAGAGCCATTTTCAAACTTAATATTATTTTCTGTAAATATCGTAATATAACTTATAAACGAACGTGTACGTGCCTCGAGACGACTGAAAAACGTAAAGGGATGGAAAATAAACGGACGAATGGCGAACTATTTTTTCAGTGGAGGAAAAGTCGATCTGCGAGCAGTTTCGGTATTTCTCGCGGATTACAACGAATTGGAACATAGTTTTGTGATTCGATTCGTGCGATGCTTGAATCCAGCCATACGATGTGTTAACCATTGAATGGGAAACGAGGCATCGGCACCTATACATCGGCTTTTGAGTTTAAAAACGACGTCCAAAAGGAGACGCCTTTTCGTTGCCGGTCCAGGATTTTATTTCAATCGCTTTGAGAAATAAATTTCGCGACATAAAGGATTGAAAGTCCACAAGATATATGAGATGGAAGTTTTTGAAAATTCAATTGAATCGAAAAGATAAGAATACTAAGTAAAAGATTTGATTGAGAAATTAAACTTACGTATTGTATGGTAAATACAATAGTAAATAATGCATTGGATATTTTGTAGAACTTTGTAATTCGTTTTAGTGAACCAATACGAAGAGACCAATAACGAGAGAAGAAAATAAAAGTAATTCGATAGAGTAAATAGATATTGTACGTCAGATTTCGTGTACCTGTTTGATGCAATCTGCTAGAAGTTTGTCAATCTTTTTCGAAAATGTTGACAAACTTTCCATTAAAGGCTAACAGAGTTGCAAAAGTTAAAATTACTTTCCGAACTCTTGCAGAATCGCAAATCAAAGGAGGCAGATAAAATTAAAGAACAAATTTTCCTTTTTACACGGGTTCGAATTTCAGGCCTGAAACTCTGCACGTTAATTAAATTATAGTCTTAAACGATAGGCGAGAACAAGATATTTTGGAAAAAAGTTTCGTTACATTTTACGTAAATTAATGTGATCCGTACGTAGATTGGTTGGACATTGGTCAAAATTGTAATGATGTAAGAACAAGAATTCAAAATTCGAAGAAGTTTCGTATTCAAACAATTCAACCCTACTGCCCAACGTAAAAATATAAATTTGCACAAAAATTAGCAGTCCAGCATTAAGGGTTGATTTACAAAGAGTCGTCCTTAATTTTAATTTTGGCCTTAACATTTCATACGTAGTTGTTTTAAGATAACAAGGAAATAGGTTCGAAACTTTATGCGACACGAAATACGTTACTGATTAGTGATCATTGCCTGGCAATTTCGTATGGATTGAATGATTATCAAGCACATCGATTCACGGTTATCCTTGCCAAAATGGACTATTGGAAATTACTTACGACCTCGTATGTGGAGCCCAATCGATCGAGTCGAGCCCTTACATAGCGATAACAGTATATAACGTACGATACGTTGATTTTCCGCAGAAAGTTACATATTATCGAAGAAGAAAGATGAATATCTACAGCAAATTCTAGACCGCAGTCGAGTGTGTTGTAAATATTTGAAACTGTTATCAAAGTATCGGGTTATCTAGTTTCGTTCTTGTATCGTGTAATACTTGAATACCGGAATGCTGCAGTATTTCAGTATTAGGATATTATAATAACGAAGTATAATTATTTAAAAATAATCGAATACTGTTGAAATTGTGCGCAAGGTTGCATAGACAGGCAATAATGAAGTATCTACTGTGTCTACTGTAGTGCAGACAACGAGATGTAATTTAATATTACATGACTATATATATGCCTCTCTATTAGCTACAATTCATATAACAACCAACAGGATAAATAATGCAATTAAGATACTTACGAGAAACCAATTAGTCAATGCGTACTAATTTTCCGAGTGTTATTCAAGTGCGTGAACTCCAAAGTCACGCGACTGACTAAATTATGCTGTGACTAAAGCCAAGAGGTCATCGTTTCCTTACCTAAAACACAAAAGATTATATACATATAGACACAAAATAATATGTACATAGAGATCTTAAGATTTGAATTTATGAGAAAATTATTATACAGATTATAAGATTATACACTATATATATTATAAGATTATTATACAGACTGAAAACAGAGATAAATGTCGCGTGATCGAACGTGAGTTTGTAACAATATCATTAGCATCGTCGAAAAAGCCGAGAAATGAAACGAGATCTAAAATAACGTTACACCAGATAAAAGAGTACCGTAACATAAGAAAGTAGTAATTTCTCGTACAAATGTAGGACTAATGAGGAAAGAATTTGTGTAACGAACGACAGGTTCGAGTACTTCCAATATTTTTTGCCTGTATCAGAGTCACTGGCAAGAAAGCCACTTAATGAAAAACGCTCCTTTCACCGATATCGAATTGGTTCACATTTCAGGATCACGCGTTAGCCTCGTTATACCAGACGATTGGTTCGAGCAGTACGTAACGCAATATTCTATCGAACGAGACAACGTGAAAGACGTTTCCTGTCGCGACAGTTATATTAAAGGATTGAGTTTGATATCACGTCCTGATGAAAGAACGAATTTCAATACGACTTTGTGCTATTTAGAGATTCATAAAGATCGTGATACCGTCTGCAGAAGCTGATTCTACTGTAGATGACATCTATAGATAGTACGTTTATAATATCCGTCATACTAATTCTTCGAATAAAGGCAACGAGTTTCATTATTGCGAATTTTGTGAATCAAACGATCGTATTTTTTTTTTCTACCACATTTGTTACAGCTATCTATTCTGACATATATATTAAAGGTACTTGCCATTTTTGTCAAATAAAGTTTTGTAAAATTACAACATTTTTTCCACATTATTAATCTTCTTCACCGCTGCGTAATATTACCCTCCCTTTTTTTTTTTATCTCTAACCATTTAAAAACTACAGCTTGCCCGAGTCGCATGTATGTACATCCTCTAAATCCCAAAAATTCCAAATTCCACGATCATCCATCAAATCCCTACAGACCGATGTACACGCAGATCCTTTCAATCTCTCACAATAAAACCGTATAACCAATTTCCCAAATAAAAAACAAATTCCCCAAGTTTTCACAAACCATCAAACTTTAATCAACGTTCTCGAACGATCAGCTTTTTCACGAATCGTCGAATCATGCAACCTTCGTCAAAGGGAATATCTATAATACGACACATGCGCGCTCGATCGACGGGCAAAGGTTCCTCGACCGGAAATTCACTCGCGTCTAAGTATTAAATATTTCTCGAGCAGGAGCGTTTAATCCTGACCACACGTAATTCCATTTACCTTGATATCGTCGCGCGGATCAAATCGAAACGCGCGTGCGACTCAGCGACGACCTAACCAGCCGTCTATCGTAGCTTCCAAACCGGAATTTCATTTTGCTTTAATTGAACGCAGGGTTGCGTTCCACGGTGCCGCTAACAATCCGCATCAGGTTACGACTTTCTCTATTTCGTGCATTTCCATTTCCACGCGTCTCGGTATTCGCAACCCCTCGTTTATTTATGAAAATACGTATAAAATTGCACACTTGGTCCCTTAAATAGCGATACACTTTCACAAATCGTTCGCCTCAAACGCGAAAAAGTAGCGACGACGTTGACTATAGATACGTCCGATATGATGTTCGCGATCAATTCGTCGTCTGTTTTTCATTCGTTCGTATACCGTTCGCAAACGCGTTTGCGAAACACAGCGACGCCGCGAGTGGATATAAAATGTTTGCAGACATCTTGCGAACACTATTTGCGAACAGTATTTGTGAACTGTTCAGCTGCGAATAAGCGCTTTACAACGACATTATCCTTACGATACGCGTAACGTAATATATGAAGTTTTTCTTACAGCCTGATTTCCCAATATTCTCGATTAATGTATCCAAGTTGATTCTGTAATTTCGAACGGCGCGTCCTTATTACTCTGTTAATTATATTCTATATAGGTTCTCAATGGGTATTCGATTCAGAGATTGAGCCGATTACTTGATTATCGAAAGTAGTAATTTGCTGCTTATATCAATCGTAATATCTGCGTAATATTAATATGCATGTCTGAGGCTAAAACGATTTTAATAGATCTTTTACATGTTGAAAGTAGTCAAGTAATTGACACAGCATAGTAGGATGTTACGTTGATAATCGCGTTACTTGTTAAATGGCAACGAAAATGAATCGTCATGTCGATGATGAAACGCGTAAAATTATTTTATAATAGATAAAACTAATATACGATTGAAATCTTGCCACGTTTATCGGTATTTGATCAACAAATTATGTTTATTAATAATTTGCAGAGACAACGCAGTGTCATTTATCGATGGAATTCGAACGACTGAACGTTCTTGATGGATTCGCCGAAATACCCGCAGCGATAATAAAACGACGTTAATTTTTATACACGTTCGATAACAATCAATTGCTGTTTAATATTTCGCAATCGACGCATATGAAAAACAATTTTCAATTTAAACACCACACTGAAATTAAATGAGAAAAGTCAGTTTTCAAGGAGGATTAAATTTTGCATCCAGCAGTGAAATTTATTATATACGGTAATAAAATTAAGAAATTAACATTCGATCGATGTTTAATTGCAAACAGTTGAATCGTTTCCTTTATTCGATGTTGACATAAGTTTCATAAACTTCCATAAAAATGTAATGAGACTATCGGTCCACAAACAATGCCACGAGTACTACAATCCACCCACGTCAACCACATTTTTCTTCACATCCTTTTCCTTTTTGTGAAACATAAACCGAACGTGAGACAATTGTCTTATCAAAATGCCGTATAAATATGCGTGGGACGTTCACAGCGATCGAAACTCGATCCTGATCTGGGCATTCACGTTGTCCCCAGTTTACAGAGTTGCTCGCCCAGGTGACGGAAGAAACGAAATTCAGGATACGCCAATGGGATTTAAGCAAAATCGGGATTGTACCGCAACCACGATTATCCTGGCTGCTATGGTAGGCTAGATGGGAACAGCCAGCGACAGAATGTACGCATACACGATTAATTAGTGCCGATAGATCGTTCCGGTAACTGGCTTTCGCATAGCTACGAGCGATAACGTTTCAATACACTGTGATTATACAAAAACTGTTACTTGAAAAATCCTATGAAATATTGATGAGCCTTATTGACGTTTTGAGAGTCTTTTATTGGACTATAGAATTGTTTTAAAATGGCCGTGATAGATGGGAGTATCGATGAACTATTTTAGTTCTTGACGAATGTCTTTCACTCGAAAGCTTTTCCAGGCGTATTTTTACTTTAATCACGAATGACAGTACCGGCATAATATGGATCGTAGAACAGATTATAGTTGGTATAAGTTATAGAACGTTTGAGTTTGAAGAAACGTAGGATAACGTTAATTCCCTGAAATGATTGTAAAATTACGAAACAAGTCAAATTCTTATCGACACCGTCAAACGTAGGTACCGATATTTCGTTATTTTTAAAGTTTTTTTTTTTAAAAAAACATTAGATTATACGTATTATGGTCGGAAAAAATTCCAAAAACACAAGAGTTTGCAATTTCACTGTCACAACATCGTAGGATTCCGAAAAAACGAAATCCAATAAAACTCGTATATTTTTTCAGCATATTGTTTCGATCGAATCAAACTCGAATCAAATTAGGTACGATTCAATTTCCGACATCAATGGTCACGTGTGGTAGACTGAAACATATCAAGCGTAACGTGGAAACAAACCAGTTATTCTCAGCAACAGTAATTGTACATTATTATTTGGAAAACTGTGAAGAATAAGAAGATTTGCTTAAATGAGTTAAGAATTAATTTGTTTTTTAATACAGTTATAATTATTATGTACGTTAAATATACAAAAAGAGCATACGAAATTTCCGCGAATAAAATATACAAATACGTATAAGAAATATACAGAATACGTCAGCAGTATGTTTAATGTAAGTTTAACATGTCAAATGTTATCTACGGTACGATATTTAATAATAGATATTTATTAGTTGTTCAAAAAGCATATTCAACGATATGGAAATTATTTCGATCGAGTAGAAAATATTTTAAGGGAATTAGGTGCAATTAAAATTTCATATTGAATCTATAATATGATATGCAGATCGTTTATGCGGTGAAAATGTTCCCCTAGATAATTTACGCTATTCCAAAAGGCCATTCGATTCATTGGCATCCTATTTGGAAGCACTTAAGGATAAAACCAATCAACTTGCCAGAAAATTGCAACGTGTTCCTCGTTCCAACAACTTACAAGGAATTTTTCAAGTGAGGAGTTTGGATCCTATCCAGAACTCTTCACATTGGACACACTTGTAAACTCCTGTTCGTACACTCGAACTATTCACGTTTTCATTCATTTCAAAATGGCTGCCGCTTTATTAATTTAGAGCGAAACTTCCATTCAGACCTCTGACGATGTTTTCATTATACGCTTGATTAAATCGCCAATGCCATGTTACATGCTAATTTTGTTACTTGTCTCTTACAACAAGTATTTGTAGAGCCACTATTGGAGCAGATCCTTTCAAACTATTTACAAACTCAATAAAAAATAATGTTGTCGAGTTATTTCGAGTGTTTCTGTCATTTTTATTGTATATGGCCTCCACGAAATTCTATCTCAAGATAATAGTTTGCTAATGTATTGATAAAAATACGTATCGAAAATTATAATGGATGTTTGGACGACAAATGCGTGAAATACGATCGTAATTTCGTTCCTACAACGAACAGAACATTGTCGATCTAACGCTGACGCGACATCTTTTCGAGGTAGTGCGCGATGAAACGTAAAAGATGTAAAAGAGCGTCGTTAGAAAAGAGAACGTTAGCACAAGATCATTAAATTTTCGGTGCTACTGGTTCCGTGAAATTGTTGTACATATCATACGCGTGACGCATAGTTCGTTGAATTAACAATGTGGTTCGTTACTTAATTAGTGTCGTCTCTTAATTAGTGCTCAGCATGAATCGATAAGACTCATAGAATCGCGTACAAAAAATGACACAGAATTATTACAATGACATTCTGTTTCAGAGAATTACGTTTCTTTTTTGTGTGTACTTCTTTACACTAACAAGTTCCGCTTGTTTAATTAATAATGCTCGTCGCACGAGTATGTATGTTTTAATATGTTTTATTAGTTTGTAAGTATGTTTTAAGCTTTCTTCGCATGTTATTATGACGAAATATAGATGAAAGGAAATAAGATTGTCATCGTCAAATTCAGTTAATTTAATTACAAAAACGTTTTTTTCCTTTTGCAGTAAAAAAAAGTATTTATTTTTTTACATTTTCTTATTTTTTTTCTATACTTAGATTGAAATTTTCGACCGAAAACTTGCGAATACACGTGTGTAGATGTATCCTCCATTTAATTAAGTAATTTACGTAATTAACGATATCGTTTGTACAAATTATGACATAGATTGTAAAAACTTAATCATAAAGATCTTATTTTGTCTCTTTCGATAGAAAGAGGTGTCTTTCACTTTATATTTACTTATTTCTTTTTAGATTCAGAATGAAATTTTCGATCGAAATATGAATACACGCGTATAAATGAATCCTTCGTTTAACAAAATAATTCAAGTAATTAACGATATTGTTTGTACAAGTTATAGTTCTCGGTTATTTATAAATTCTAAGTCTGATTTTCAATGAATTGGACGAAATGTAGCTTGAAAATTTCTTTCACATGTTCTTGATAGAAGTAAACGCGATATCAGTGATTTTGTATTCCTATATGTAGACAAATACACAGAATTTTTTGCAATTGGAAATATGGAATTGGATTTGGCGAATATATATTGAACTTAACGAATAGAAAACAGAAAAGGACAAAGATTTACGCGTTACATACATTATACCAACCTATTATTAACCTCTGTCTTTGACTTCCTGTAAAATTCTCTGAAAACGTATCTGTAAACACACGCCAGCCTTCCGAACAAATTTTATACGATGAATTAAGATTCTTCTCTTGCTGTCTGTCGCCAGTTGGCCTTCGAACAGTTCGCATTATCGTAATACAGCAGTAACGACCGTTAAAAATGGGAACTTACCGCATCGTTTTCATTGTTCGGTGGATCGCTGGATCCCTGGCAGGAAACCGAGCGTGGATTCCAACGACAGTGTGTCTGCACTAGTCTCGTTTCTTCTCCTACTCTTTCATTTTTATCCCATCTCCACTCTTCTACTTCCTTCTTCCCTTTTTCCTTTCGATTTTATACCCTTCCATATCTCAGCGACGCTCGACGAAACCATTCTACGCGCGAATTCGCGAAAGTTAATGCTTTCTTCCTTCCGTTCCCTTCGCGAGAGCCTCAATTTATAATCCCCCCATGGCTTCCATGCTGGTTCAGGTTCCGACTACGGAAGCGATATTATACAAGAACAGCCGACGAGGCTGCGTTATTCCAAATTGGCCGAAAGTTAAACGGAACCAGTCGCTCGGTTCCGATCTCTCCGCCAAACATTCGATCCACACGAGTTATGGCTTCGTTACCTCGATCAGAAGCAAACGACGAACTGTGTGAAGGGGTTAATCTTTGGCCACGCGTTGCTTTCCGACGAGCACGCTGCGGATTTCTATGTATTTATAGGAAATTCGAAGATGCAAAGAAGCATAGAACGTATATGATAATATGCAAAAATATATAAAATATCCAAAGTAGAGTAGGTATTTATCGTAACGGGATAAAATATAGTATCCGGCGGATTGTACAATTTTTTATCTCATTGTGTCTTTTGCGCGAGTAATTTAGGTCGCTAAAGGCGACAATGAGGGCCATTATTCACGGAAATGGACGGTTTAGAAATTTCGGCCTTATGAACATTTGACCGAGAAAACTCTTAACCGTAGAATTTCGCGAAAGATCGTGATCACACAGAGCGGCAAGCTGTAAAACGAGCGAAGGCAAGTGTCAATACTGCAGATGTCAATTTCACCGCCTGCCGTTCTCCGTATGATCGCGGCTTAATGAAAAATAAAAAATAACTCGAACCTGGTACGATACTCGCGATTCAAACGCGTGCGAAGTAAGCCATACAGTAGGCGAAAAGTATCAAATTTTAAAAATGGTATCGTGAAAATCCGTAAGGGCGTTACACATCAACAGGTTGATCGAGGACCTTTCACGCCTTATTTCCGCGAAAAACGACTCTCATTTTCCGCTTCAGACACCTCGAAAACCCCTAAAAAGCGTCATTATAGCCGAATACGTATTTCGCAGTCCGAATACTATATACTGGAATCTTATAACGCTTAGTGGGCAAAACAATTTTCTATCCAGTTTTCTATATTTTTAATATTCACACGAGTCTGAATGTGAACAAATATGCACAGTTTAGTGACGAAGGTGTTTGGTAAAATCTACATACGCGTCGATCCAACGAGCAAACGATAAAAGGGCATTAATCCTCTGGTTAATGTAAGAGTGGTAAAAAATCCCCGGTTGGCAGTTGGACCGAATTAAAAGTCGCCAAGTCTGGACTTAAACTGGATCTAATTTCCAACGAGTAAGCCGGGACAGATCAACCCTTATTACGCTCGAATTCTCCGGAATATCTGGATTCTTCTACGTTTCCCTCTCTTTATCTTATTGATGTTCTATCAGATATCTCCTTCTAGTTTTCTTCCTTCTCTCCTGTTCTTTTGGGATACTGATCCTTCGCAAATTCTTTTAATGGGCGATCCTGTTCTACCCTTACAGGATAATGAATAATATCGGTTTGATCCGATGTAATTATAGGAATCATGGTTCGGCGTGTTCAAATTAGTAGTAGATCTAAGGCTTTCAACAGAGATTTTCTTATTTAATATTACGGCCTCGGTAAAAATTTCTTTAATATCAGACTTTTAGTAGAAAATTTCAAGCATTCTATGAGTATCTGTTCTTCAAATACGAAACTACTATTGGTACGTAACTTTAAAGGCAGTTTCATCCCTTAAATATGGATGATTGCGAACAAAAGATTATTTTTACACTGTCGATTATTTTTCGCTGCAAAAATCGTATTAAATTATTAAAACGTTTTATCGTACCTAATTTAGGCGAGATACCTTATTAACGAAATCTACGTTGCTAATTACAGTATACAACGTAATTAAAATATGAAAGAGTAAGTTTCTCGTGAAATACCGATATGAGAACTAGAAAATTATTTCACGTGCCTATATTAATACACTAGGATTAGATTCAATATAGATTATAACGATTCACTCAAGTTGCTTTCCATTAAAATTATTAAAAATTTAATATTGCTACTAATGTATGTCATTAAATACATAGGACAGACAAGACTTTTCTGTTACCAAAATACGTACATAGCCACAAATAAATTATTTTCTACTCCCTAAAGATTACTATCGATCAGGTTTTACGAAAACTGTACATCCGCAACAATCCCTGAAAAAGTATCATGTATCAAAGCAATTGTTAACACGAAGAGTCTAATAACTCTCGAAACTCGATCAACTCATCAGTGAATCCATTTCAGCACAGTGACCAGCCAAAAACAAAAGTCCACGGTGTGTCTACGCGAAATGTACAAAAGAGCCGTGTGTATGATATTCTGGGCTATCGCGAGCTACTACTCGCTGACGATATCTCCGGCTTCTATCCATTCTGATTATTATTTCACCAGTCGCCAGCGACGAATCCGGGCTACGTGCCGCTATTAGTTTCCATCCGTTAACTGGCTTAATTGTGTAACTGCGTAACAAGGCCCCGCGGGCAACCGCAAAAGTGTTAACAGTTACAAACGATTTACGCGTGTGCTAATTCAGCACACAAAGGAGCGGTCTACTAACGGGAAACACCTCTTGAATTCGAATTCTCGAAATCAGAACCAGTACGAGGTGAATTCAGTGATTGGTACTGACAAGGAAATGATCCCAATTGGTCGATTTCGATTATAATGACGTTTCGCAAGTTTTTAGCATACACGTAGGTCTCTAACGACACGTGTCAAATATTGGATGCAGTTATCCGATAACTTTAAAGATATAAATAATTGAAGTTATTATATGTACGTAGATTTTTATATGTGGCGTAACCACGAGCAGCGTATGTGTCAATATTATTGGGGATATGTAATAATGGGTACGTCGATAAATACAAAAATATCCGTCATTCATAGCGTAGACGTTACTGCAAATTACCTTATCTCTCGCCGTGTTACACTACTCTTTACCATACCACCGTGTAGCGATCTACAATATATCGTAACAGATGTAGATTTCACTGTATTCGTTTATTTCGCTATAGTTACTCATTGCATGACACAACGTCGTTTCAAACTTTATATTATATTCTACCATTATGTATTATAGCTCACTGTATTATTAGTACGTAAAATACTATAAACACGCGTTATTTGCCCACGCTCTCAATTCCAAAGCAAACCAACTAAAGACAACCTGTGTGTAGCATCGTGCTACGTAACTTCCAATCGTCATAGTCGTAGTATAAGAACATTAGCATAAGTTTATCCTCGTAGCAGTAAGTGTAACGAGCCAAGGATCAATATTGAGACTGTGTAACCATTCTGACTAGGAGCCTCTAGTCTGGTGTTAAAGATTATTATTTTTGTTAACCTTCGTTCGTTTTAGTTGTTGCATCACTCTGTTATTACTACATTATCTGTCTATTTTGGCATAGTAAAACGATCGTTACGAAAAAAAAAAAAAGAAAAGGAGAGAAAGGAACTGCGACGAGTATGTGGCTGGCAACGCAAAGGGCTTCGGATTTACTCGTTTGCTCACGCTTTCTTTTTTTTTCTTTTTTCGATTCAAATTTCATTTCGGTAACAGCGTGCATGATTCCCGATGTTAATTATCGTATATGCAATTAAGGCATAAATAGGTCCGTCACCATGAACACACAACAAATGGTCGTTTATCACACGTGCATTTTCTTTTTTTTACATCAAGTGGGAAAGCCACTTGATTGACGTTAAAAAATGTTTCGCCAGAGGAAACTAATTTGTTAGCGTACCGTACCTTAACACTCTTGCATACATATTGTGGAATGTATGTTCACCGTCGTGAGTTTCCAATTAAGATATAGACACTCGATTGCACCAGAAAGATAAAAGCGTAAACGTGTATCTGACGAAAGCTAAAGAGCGAAATTTCGATAGGGTCCCCTTAGACTCGATCGATTGCCGTTTATCTCAATATCATGAACTTCCTATGGAGATTAGGTACTTTATTTCGTTCGTGTCACGACGCGCAAAATAGCGCGCCCTAATTGGGAAACTTCCGGCACAATCCTATAACTCAGTATCCTGAGAAAATCGACTAACGAACGTAACGTTTGGACCTCCAGAGATTTCGAGCGCGAAGAGAAACATAGTGTATGCGCGTACACACACCATACAGCGAGTTATGTATATCTTGAGGTAGACACAATCAGCATGAAATGGCGGATGAAGTTTGCGGAATTGCTCTGTCTCGGTTCAGCGTTAAATTATAAGTTCGACGGGCAAATTTGGGAACCGTTATTTGCGAAAGAAACGTGTAAGAAGTTGCTTTCTGCCACGATTATGTCCTTCGAATACTCACAGACTTGAAAATATTAGGTTGTCCGAAAAGTTTCTTTCGTTTTGTACGGAAATAATCGATGCACTGCATTCTCTGTTTTATATTATTTTTGTCGAATCATGTATGATCATGATAATAGAAATAGAACAAAATGGATCGTACGTGATTGAATAAAATATTATAAAACGAAAACAGTTCGTGCGTCTATTATTTCCTTACAAGAGGAAAGAAACTTTGGGGACAATCTAATACGATAGAATAGCGTGTAACGTGGCGTTCGTGTAACGCCGTCAGAAAATCATGGGAGCAAGAGAATTGCTAATCGGCGTCATCTGACGGTGCTGCATAATTTCTCTCGCGCTCCAACCCCTTACTCCCTAAACTAAACGTCTCCGAGATTTTGTAAATCAACGGGAGCAGCATACACGCACCAACTGTTCAATTACGAAGCTTCCTTGGAAAACAATCGCTGAAATCACACGAATGTGTAGAGGTTGTGCGAACCATATGCATCGCTATGAAATATCTGGTCGTAATCAAGGTTACGTATAATAGAATGCTTTCACCTTGTGCGAAGAGAAAATGCTAGATGCTAGAAGCTGATATCAAACTTAAAAATTACACAATCTACTGCGTTTCAACTTTTGACTACTATATAATGTAACGCATAAACTGTATAAACTAAAATGTATAATAAAACGAGCTATATATACAAATAGACGTAGTAAAATATTAGCTAAATGTTAATTATTCGAATGTTTTATTTCTCAGAGCCATTGTCAGGCGTATGTAAAATATTAGTTACAGTAATTTACAATTACAATTAAGTTTTAGTAAGAAATGTTAGCTAATGCTTATTATGAGGTAAGTAAGGTAATAGCAAGTTGTCCTAATGTAAAGATTATCTAACATCGATTTGTCCTACGATATTATTCTATCGGGGCATACGCGATAGTATTGAAAGTAGATTTTGCGCGTTATTGGTTTGCGTCTTAGGAGCTTTAGTGTATCGGCTAAATAGAATATAAATCGAAGTTTCGAAGAGTTTGATCAAGCATTATTACTCTCGAGATCCCACTTCTCTAATCTCGCGACATCTAATACACCTTCTATGGGTCCTATCTTCGGAACTAACTCACTAATAGCTTTAAATTAGTTACTTGCAAGTTCGTATCGATATCGATGTAAAAGGTCTTGCCTTTTCTGAAGGAAATATCCGAAAATTTCTGGAAGATTCCGAGAAAAGTACGGATCAGACAGCGTTTAATATTCAAGCAGATTAGACATTTTTCCATCCTCGTACGTTGAACGCGTACGTTAAATATTTACACGTTCAAAGTAATCGTCGATCAAATATTCACGATACTTATACATATTCAATGAAACACCTACGCACGTGCTGTGTTAATTCTCACGTGTTGCTATTAAAGTTCAAATTTTTATTGATTCTCGCTATGCGGATTTCGATGCATTTATTATATAAATTTCAAAGTGCACAATTGCACAGAGCGCGTATAATCTGAAAAGATATATAAGATATCCAAAATATCCAAAATAATATGCTATCTATAATACTTGGTAGGTAAAACAATTTTCTATGGAGTCTATACGTTTCTTAATTATATTTTCGAAAATAGTCGTTTGCATAAGAATCCGCGGTCTAGATATTTACAGTTATTCGTCACGCGTCGTTCTTGTCGATGGCAAAGCATCAACGGAAACGGACACGTCCGTGCGCCAATAAAAGACAGAATGGGAAGAAAAAATTGATAGAAACCGACATGGCGTGGCGAAGATAGAAAATAGTTCGCAGAGCAAGAGAAATTAGCGTAAATTAGCGGCAATTATTGTTTAATGGAATTTGTTTGGCTTGCAGAGCCGCGAACCAATAGGTTTCAGTTGCAACCTGACAGTCGAATCGTTTCGGTTCGCCGGTTGCTCATCAGGCAGTTTTTACGCGTGCATTTGCAATTTCATCGATCGAGCTCAGTCACAAGAGGGAAACTAGAGGAACAGAGAAAACGGATGAAAGAGAGAAAAAAAAAATTGGAAACCGCGTATGCGGTTCGTTTAACGCGCAAACGAGGGAGTCATATCAGTGGAAAACAAGCTCTTCCCGGTCAACGACTCGGCATGTGATAACTATCGATGCCGGTTCCAGTCTATTGTAACCTCAAACGCGAAGGGTGAGAGCCGGGAATCCACAAATTCATACATAACTTGCCCCGATGCAGGATGTATTCGTCGCGGTTGTATTTGAAACGTTTCCTGCTCGGCTTTGCGGCCGATGAAAATAACGAGTTAGCAGGCAAGCAACGGTTGCAACTGATACGAACGTCTTTTTGAATCGTTATATTAATTATCTTTGTATTCTGCTGTACAGAGTGTCTCACACAGTTGAGGCAAGCTATAGCTCTAAAACGGCGGAAGATCGAAAAGAATTAAAAACGTTCAGCAAGAAGAATCTGTCTGCATACTAGATTATAAATTTATATAGTTACATGACAAAGTACCATTGGATCGTAAAAGACAAATATATCAAATATCGATTATATTACACAATATACCAAAATGAATCACAAATATTTTGAGAGTCTATCCTCTTAAGGACAAAATTTTACGAAACTGTATTAAATTATAATCCTACGTAATTTTACTGGAAAATATCGCCAGGTGATAAAAGTTCGACCGCCTGAGTTTCTAAATTTCCTCTCTCGGGCCCTCGATATGTCACTTGCCCTCTCGGCGTATCGGTAATTAAAGATTTTAATTATAGGAGCTCGGCACGGAGACCGACCGAGCCGTGTTTTATTCATCGTCGTGCCGCGTTTCGCTCATTCTCCGTTTGCGTTCCATCCATTCGTGAAACGTATCAGCGCGTTAGCTTGGACAGCTACGTAACGCCGGGAATCGTCGCGACGCGACACGACGCGACGCTCTGAACGAGCTGAATGGCAGACGCGAAGTTGGCACTGCTCGATCAACCCGATAATTAGCCGGTGACGTCTGAAAGGGGCGCCTCGAATCGACGTTCCAGCTTGCTGCAACGAAAGATCGAGAGAGAACGAGAGATTCAATGAAACGACGAAAGAGGGGAAGGCGAAGATAATGGAAAATGGAAAAAGGACGAGGATAGGAGACGTTCGGGCGCTACGGCAATTTCTCCACGTGATAATTATTTCGTTGTTCGTTGGTACAGTCGATAATCGTGATGCTTATAGAAGAAAACCAACGCGTTCGTACCAATAATTTTAATTAATAGGAACTAGATCCTTTGTACGTGTGTTTATACATTTTTTGCAATGTTCGGAAACGCAGAATTCGTTTCAAATTTGACCAATACGCGTTAATGAAATTTCAAAGTGTCTTATACAACACATACGATGTAGACGTGAAAGTTTTCTACGATAGTTAAAAATATTTTCACAAGCCGGTATGTATGTACGAATATCTGCGAAACGTGCTTGTATTCAGTTACTTTACAAAAGGGGCTTTTCTAGAAAGCGATCGCTGATATGTATGTACGTATGTACTTAAAGATAAGATTCATCACGAGCGTTTCACCTTTCATCCGCGTTTCGTTAACTCTGATCAGATTAAGGAAGTCTTTGAAGATTGTGGCTTTGATTTTCATCGGTCTCTTCGAGTCTTTTATCGAGACGCTACACACGTAGAGAATTTCAAAAGCTAATGAAAATATGGTGGCTGAAATGAGTAGCTTTTATAATCTCGAGTCTCTGCTACGTCGATAGAAACTTGAGAATCTTTTAAATTATTCTTTAAATGAAATGTTTCAATGTGTTGGATATAGATAACAGAACGTAAAAGATCGTGAATTGTATGTCATTTGATACTGGTTGATTCATTCAGGATCGAACAGTGAAATAATGCGAGTATCGAGATAAATCATTGGCATTATTGAAAAATGTAAAGTAATTTACATATTGTTGCATCAAGGTATAAAAAATTGTATTCACTTTACGAACCGGAAACACAAAAGAGATTCCCAAGGTTTGTAAAGGAATAATTTAAGAGGATGTTATGAACGCACGAATTCCTCCAAATTTCATTAAACTATAACAAATCTGCATGGTAAAGTGGCGAGAAAACTTGAAATTTCTTTTCGTAATAATAATGGTGTTGAAAAGCAGAGTGCATATATGCAACACTGAACATGAAAGAATTAATTCATTTCTTACTTGTTCCTTCATTTTTCTATTCGATATTCGTTTGAAATTTCTTCTTTTCAAGGAGTAGTACTGTACAGATTCTTAACGTGTTCTCTTAAATAATCCATAACAATCGCATCTAAAATATTTTCATTTGCGACTGTTTATCATTAGATTTTATCTCTTTTTTAAATGATAAATTAAATTCGTCTCCTCGAAACAACCCTTTATATCAGCTGTAATGCAGTGTACACATCCCTCGTTAACAACGGTAGATTTATCTATCATATCCATCTTCATTTCTCTTCTTTACAAAAGCCACATTCTTCATATTTAATCAGAACAAATTCAATACATCATTCTACTAAAAAACACTGCTAAAAATATCCGTTGCAAAACGTGTATTATTTATTTTCCTTATATTAATAGATCGCGGGTTTGGGCCACGTTTCATATTTTTACAATGTGTACTCAACTTTGAATGTTTTATAACATATTTTTCTACGTTATATACATTTTCAGCGTTTTCTAATTTATCATAAATGCATAAAAATCCATAGTCTGGCTTATAATTAATAAGCGAAGCAATGGCTTCCAGTAAGCTGAAACCCAGTTATAACAATATAACTTACACAGTGTCCTTGTGCTGTTCTAGATCTTATGCCTCCAAATCATTCTTTTTTCTTCGAGACTGGACGAAACGTCTTATAAGCAGTCTATACATTTCTAGTAGATTTTCCGTGGTTAATCTCTGACGATGCATAGCTTTTTGCGAAGAATTTACGTGGATCCGTGTCCGGGTTTCAAGAGCAACGAGATGTATGCTTGTAAAATAAGTTCTGCCGCGAGGTTCTCGGTTCTCCGTCGAGATTCCTCGCCCCGAGTTTTACCTCCTTCGAGCTTCTTTTACCCTCAACCTGTCCCTACGCTGAACCGGTTAAGCTGTGTCGATCTTCGTGGTCGGATATTAAACGCCAAGGTAAATAAAATTGAATTCAACCGAAGAAAGTTACGCCGAGACATTCTTTCGTTCGCCAAGCAAAATTCTTCGAATTATTCTCGAATGTGTGCACAGTTGAGTCGCTTCCACGTTTTTAATCCTGTAACCTCTCTTCTCATTTTGTCCTCTGAATGCAGAATGAATTTTTATCGAAACATTTAATTGAGATCCTGTTGAGACAAAAGTTTTAATGAAATCAGTATAGTTTTAAGAGGAAAATTAAGGTTAGACGTTATTACGTAAAAAGGGATATAGGATTGATGCAATATTTCGTTACATCAGTTGTAAAATAATGAAAATGTTCATTAGACATTGTAACAGTTTCAAAAATTTGTAAGATTGTAAAATTATCTTGGGTTAAATCCACGACAAACACGAACGATTTTCGATAAATATTTTTCTTCGATCTCTGAATAAAACATTCGACATACATACGTGAAAATTATATACGTATCGTTGTTTTCAACAACACCGGCCGATGATTTTATCATTTAACTGAGTCGATACGCGGCGGATCTACGGGAGACAGAAGGAATGCCAAGTTTTTGGCATTTCTCAGTAAACGAATATTTCTTTTTCAATACGTAATGTCACAATCTTATATCTTCTCATAGATATCGCATGAAAATAAAGCATTTTATTCTTCAATTCTATTCTGGATCATCTTCAATTTTTGCTTATAATTTTAAATAATATATAACACGTTAATAATTAACACGTTACGCCTTAATTTCTTCTAACTATTTTGAAACTCAGAAAATTTTTTTACTTCAAAATTCGTTAAAATTGACGTTGCCCTCCTTCCCAGCGATCTCCCCTTCGTATATTTGCAATATATTTTTATATCGTATATCTATAAAATAAAAAAGGACATGTTTACGTATCGTGGATGCTTCCTCGAGTCGAATTTATACTTCACGCTGGTTTTTCGCAATATTCGCTTCTCTCTGGCCTTACTTCATCCATCGTAACATTAATTACGAGCCCCGTCCGTCTGATTCACGACAGCACGTGAATTACAGTAGCAACAACGACAAACGTTTCCCACGAACGTAAAAGAAATATGGTTGAATCGAGAAACGGAAACACGAAAGCACCAAGCTCTTAACAATGGAACAGATAGCATCCTATTCTAATAGAATTGTACCGTCTCGTTCCTTGAATACGTTGCTTGGAAAAGAGAATTATCTATTCTAATATCTTCGTTGGTCCACGAAATACACATTTATTAATATTATAATAGCTCTTCGTATTTAAACGGCATTAAATCGGGATACGACGAATGGATAAAAATTGCTTGTTTTTGAACAAGGAATACAGAATGTACACGATATTCATAAAAATTCATTTGTTTGAAAAATATAATAGAAGATATCGTAACTTTTTAACATTTGTTATAACAATGTCGTTCCATTTTCATGAAATTTTTGCATCCATAAACTTCAAACAATTGTACAAAATATGGATAAAGTAGAATTTTTATATTTGGAATTTATATATTTTTTATACCTTTCGATCGTAAAAATTGTCGGATCTCTAACAGTTAGCGATCTACACGACTATGATACGCGATGTTTCATTAGTTTTTCGTCGAGTAACCAAAATTAATACCCATCTATATCAAATGATTTAAATCGTCAATCATCCTTTCTCTTTTCATAATTTTCACGTTAAACAGAATAACTACGGAGGTAGACAGGGTAAAACAGAAGAAGGCTCGTTTCATGAAGATCTTACGTCACAGCAGGTTGCGTGAAAACGCTTCTAATACCCGAACAATAGGATCCAGAAACCTTTCTTGTCTTCTCTGGAATCGCCATGCGAGGGCCTTGAATGCGAGTAGCGGTGTGTCACTAATATACGAAGAATGAAGGTTAACACGCTTCCAATTCTGGAGGAATGGACACGTGTGTAAGTCCTGACACGGAGAAGAAAAGAGCTTCCGAATGGCGCTCGTTCCACGAGCCAGGAATAAACGATTCTCCTGGCAGCGAGACTCTGAAAGATTTTCGCGTACTGCGTTTTCGACTTTTCTCATTGTTGTCAGCCTAGATACATAGCTCGAATTCACCGGGATAACAAAGCCTCCCGTTTTGAACGAGGCGTAGCATGCTCGAAAAAATTCAAGCAAACAAAACGTCACCATTGTTGCACAATTGAAATTCGTAAACAATCCGCGATGAAATAGCAAGTCTGCAGGATTCAAACTTTAATGGGCTTTCGTCCTGTTTCCCTACTCTCTTCGGCATAAATTGGGTCGTTTTAAATTCAGGACTAATCGTTAAATCGATTCGTTTTGGCGTTAAGATGCCCGAGATTCGCTCCGAATCAAGATTTATTTAATATCGCGTGGTTTCTGTTCGACAAGATTTCAAGAGTCATGCATTATTATTATCTCGTCGATAATTCGTAAATTTTCAAGATATTTGGTGGTTATATAAGTGGTTCGATGTTGAATATTTAAAGATTCGATGCCATCATTGTCAAGTAAATCTGTAATTTCGTTATAAGTTATAACTTTTGAACAATCATAGCTATTTATTTATATGTTAATTCAGTCACTGGCATCTCACTTTTGTATTCCATGTTTCAATTACTCTTGATTTCCTTCCTTTCTCTTCGGTTATTAATAATTCATTCTCCTCCATAATTCCTTCTCCTCGTCTTTCACAGAATCGATTTTCGTCTCAATTCAAGTCGTAACGTTGCAACATTAATGCTAAGTATTTCATTATATCATATAGAATATAATTATGGTAATTATATTAAAGTTATTAGTAAATCAATAACGTAAGACAGGAGTAAAGCCTAGTCTGCCACTCGTTTTAACGAAACTGAACAATTGATCTAAAGTATTCCGCCTTTAGAAACGATTCGTCGTTTCATCGTTTCGTGCTATAGTACTTAACAGATTGCAAAACAGAAACGTAGAATCGGTCATAAGGTCGGAGTTTAAGCAAGCTTGCCCTTACCTCTTTCGAAACTCAAAAAAAAAAAAAAAAAAACGAAAGTTTCGATCGCTCAAATGAAACGTTTCGTCGTAGCGCAATGACAATTACATCGACGAAACATAATTATTTAACCTCCTACATTTATTTAAAATGTATGATTTTTCACGAATAAAAAATAATTTTTTTAAACCTATCTATAACATTTAAACATTTTCGATATCGTTCTCCACAATGAAGAAAGTACAAAGAAAAGAGTTAATTAGGGAGAATCGTTGAATTATTTTTTCATTACGAGCAAGTCGGTACTTTCATTCGTCGTTGTCGTATCTTGTATCTCCTACCTCATCTTCGTGACTGGCGCACAGTATACTCGGTTCATTTATCGTGTCCCGTCTTTGTATTCCATGTTATTAATATTTTCTGCTAGAATCGCGGGAATAACCGCGATTCAGAAACTCCTAAAAGCACATTTGTCCTACTTCAACATTTGTAACGGGAATACGACGTCGCTGCCAACCACACGACTCGATTTAAATCTCCTTTCTACCTAGACGAATGGAATTCGCATAGCACGTATGATCGTTTCACGTATTCCATTATTTGGAATTACCATATCGAACCCATTATCATATATTTATTATGCTAATATTTCGTATAATAATATTAATTTAGCAATAAAAAGAAACAACACATATTTTACGCGAGTTACGAAAACAAACAAGTCTGCTATTTGTATAATGTATTAATTACCAGTAAAGATATTAATACTAATGTATTAACTGATAAGAATAATTATAAATGTCTTTGTCAGGCGTCTTAAATAAAATTTTGCGCTCTTCGTATCTGTCGAATAAAAAGATTGTACCGTTTTAAACGCGATAGTATTATTTTTTTACTACGCTAAGATCCGCTTTTTAAGCAGTCAATTAGAATCGATCGGTTTCGTATATGAAAGGAACAATAAAGACGATACCGAAGATAATTCCGGCCTTCGAACCACGAATATACAGTAGATTACCATTATTGGGTCCTTTCGGAGGACGTGAAGCTCAGCATAATAATATCGCACAGTAAAAGGTAATTAGTCGAGAAATTAAAAGAGGTAGGAGGGAAATAAAAGGCAAATTACGTGATCTGATATCGTGAAAGAGTTTCACTTCATTTTCAGTTTTAATCGATTATAGTTTTCATTCGACGTTCCTTTAAAGACTGAAATTAAGTGTACGTTCAAATATTTGAGATGCAAAATTACATTACAGAGGGAATTTATAAATATAGGACTCTTAGCGAATAAATAGCGCGTAGTTAAATATTCATTAGAGTGTTTAAATATTATAATAGTTGCTAATAAGGTGTAACTAAACTGCAGTCTGTTAAACGTTTCTGTATTTTTTACTTAGTAATATCGTTTATTAGTGAATACTTAATGATGGCGCAAAAATAAATATTCATTAAGATGTTTAGCCAGCTTGAAATATTTCATTTCAATGTTATACTTGGATGTCTTATTAACGAAATTTATCTTGTATAACTTTTACTAAAATATGTAATAAATAATATATCTTTGTACAATAGTAAAAAGTTTCGCGAAGAAATAAATCATACGTTACATAAATTACAAATCGTTTGATTGTCCAGCCTATTCGGCGGAAAATTGCAAAATTATGAAAGAGAAGTCTTTAACTTCTGAAATCGCGTTCCGCACGAGAAATTTAATCGAATTTTTAACTTTGATAATTAACACAATTTAAAAACGAGATAGTGTTAGTGATGAAATTTTACACACTGCAGCCTTACGTCCTTGAAACAAACGACCACGTCATACTAGTTTTGCGCTCTTTAATATGAAACTTCAAAAGCCATCAAACTATAGATAAATCTCATTTCTTTCAACTGCAGGCGAAAAAAATTATATCAAACTCTACTGCATGTATAATTTACAGCTAATATATAGCTAGGTTGTAACATTTGAAATTTTCAATTTTGATGTATTTATATCCTAAACTTCTATTTTTTTTTTTTTTTTTTTTACTAGAAAAATATCTTCGTCTTTGCAGACAGACTTCCCGTATATATTTATAATCTGCCACTTCAACAATGAAAACTTCGAACTAAATCTACTCGTAATACAGTCAAATATGGTACAACCAAGGTAAACAGCCTCTTTGTTGCTCTCGGGGAACAGATAGGAGGCGAAGGATCGTGGAAGCGGAAGCAGAGGCGGTTTGCTAGCAACCAGAAGGAGGAGACAGGTCGCAGAGGCTTCGGGCTACCGAGATAATAGGCCAGCGATTAGCGGCAGACAGGACGCGTGTAACCGGCGCTGCTCGTCGATCGAATATTAACGAGCGCTATTATTAACGTCCGACTTCCTATCATGGAATTGAGCTGTGTCTCTAAGCGCGTGGGCGCTGTCACGGCTGCTAACCTCGTTGATGCATCGGGTCCAGTGTCCTTGTCGCGACCTAATCGATTGTATTTTACGAAAATTGAACGTTCGACGCCATTGAGGTTGCGAGCGGAGAACGCGCCGCGTCGAACCGAGCCACCGTTCTAATTTCGTCGCGCCAAACAATCGATGTTAACGCAATTAACGCCCTTGGATACCTTTCATACACGTCCGAATACGTGTGTGTTAATTTAAGGCTGAATGCCTGGAGAGACGCGTACAGATTGTAACATGCTTGCTACAGATTTTATATTTTATGCGAACAATGTTCGATACTAAAAAATAATATTCGTACGAACGTTTCATTAGGTTATAGTTTTGAATTATTTACAAGTTTCAACACCTTCTTGCGTTAATATTACGCCAAGTTTTTCACGTCAACGGGTATTTTCTATTTCATGTCGTTCGATGGCTAAGGGAATGTATACTTCAATACGACGCGATTAGAAAAGAATTTGTTGGTTCCAAAGGATATGTCTGTAAAACTTCGTTAGGAAAGAATATCGATTAGAAGTGTAAGTTAAACGATTACTACGTTCGTTAATAAAACGGACGAAACGCAAATCGAACACGAAGTATTCCGGTGTTCGATGAGTTTGCAGAGTGAAATCAAATTAGGTAATTAAGATGAAGAGGTGCGCCAGTGAAGTACTTCTTGCGAAGGATGCTCGATCAGAATTCCTGGGAAAATTTAGGCAATTAATGAAATCGCCAGCCCTATATCGAGTGCTATAAACTTTAAAATTCCGACATTCGGTGATCAAACATTTATATGCTTCGTAAATCAAAGCAAGCTGTCTTCTATACAATTTCGAGACCTTTGTGATACTGCTTTTATATATTATAGGAAAATGTCTGGTTGCTAAAATCATTCCCTAATCTCTTAGGTATTTTGTATGGGTTTTTTAAAATCATTGTGATTATATATTTTTCTTTATTTATTTAGTTTTAACGTTGTGTTGTTTTTGTATATAAAAGAGTGACATTATTTAGATTTCTAAAAAATTAAAAAAAAAAAGAAATTGGAATACTTATCAATGCCTTTATTGCGTCGTACAATCGTTCATCGAGTTAAACGTTAGACTCTAGGAAAGATAAAGAATAGAAAATCAAAGGAAAGAAGCCGAAAGATAAAATTTTGTTAGTTCGTCAACGGACCAGCGATCGATTCCGAAGAATATTTCATATTCCAAGCGTCAAACGCTTCTCGAACAATAAAATCATTTACATATATCTACATTTCGCAGAATACTATCATCTATATAGAATCCTTACATTGACAAGAGATTCACAGTCAACTGCAAATAATTTCCTTCGTAGCACAGAGGCAGTTTCCCTTATATTTACTCTACTTTGTAAATATAATACGTTGATACATTTTCGCAAATATACTATTTCTTTATAAGATTCTGGACTTGTATTATTGAACAGAGGCTGAAATAACTTTAAACAAAAGTACATGTCACATGTATTTAATATTATTTCAATAATATCAATATTATAAAATAATATTTTATTGATTTCGAACAGGAATATATTTTTGCAAATTCCTTTTGAAAATCGGCGAATAAATAAATATGTAGATCGTTCACTTTATTCCATAATTAACAATTTGAGGGCCGGACGGTTCGACAATCATATAGCCAGAATTCTCGTGTATTTTCGGAGTGATTGAAAAGATACAAAAGGTCGCTGGGAAAGTTCGTTCCGATTTACATTTCGGTTCATATATATATATATATATATATATAATTTATTGAATTATACAGGTGCCATTTTGTTTCACAACCTTTCTCCATCTTTCACGAAAATATTTCACTTCGATATTCCATTCTTCCAGAATCTCCCAAATTTTTCTGCGAAAAACTTTTCAATATGATTTTCTATGTGAACCAAATTCCTTAAAAATCGGAACGGACTTTCCGAGCAGCGTTTGAGAAGCGTAATATTTAATTAAAAATCAATGAGCATGTTTGAAGACACTTCTACTAACGTTTTTTAGTATGATATGCTTGCAAACAATTTCCCCGATGGATATACCGAGCAAAATTTATTATTTTATTAAATTCCTTCAAAATCAGAACGAACTTTCCGACCGACCAATATTATATCTGATATATTGATAATATATTATTCAAGCATGTAATGTAAAAACACATTCATAACATTTTGTTTATAGCACCTATTGCTTCTTTTACTGTTTTATTTAACAGTTTTAAGTTGACATTTTTATAGGATACCGCGTGAAGTATGTAAGACGCAAATTCGGCAAAGTGTTAAGGTACTGATAATAAAAGTGGACTAAGCTATAATTAAGATAAGCTGCATTAATCTTACGAAGGTCGAGGTACTCATTTTTTTTTTTTTTTTTTTTTTTTTAATGAAACTCAGATCGCAATTAGTTCTGGCACTGAATATTTTCTGCTCGCGTTCATTTTAGACGTCGAATTATTTAGCTTGTAGAAAATACAAGGGAAATTGTAGCCCGATGGAACAGAAACGTACCTGTCTTGTGATTCTAAACATGTCAACATGTCAAATGCGTCAACGACTGACCACAAAACCATTTCCACCGGTAATCCATATTCAGTCATTTTCCAAATTATTCGCAATATAATAATTTCCCCAAAAGTAAATAGTTTACTTGTATTCATGACGTTACTAAAACATCGGTGAAACATATCAATCATAAATCAGCCCTCGCCAGTTTGCAATCTGCAATACGATAAACCTGGATCTTTATCATTCAAAGGTAAGTATACAGGAAGAAAGAATTCCCTTTAATAAGCAGAGCCTAGAATCCGTACTGAGAGCGAAACAAATGAAATTTAACTGCAATCTCGACGGGATTACTTCGACGTGGCGTGGCTTGGAACGAAGTTGATGCCCGTCTTATTTGGAACCTTCGTTGCTTCGAGAACGCGAACAAGTGGGTGGAGAGGGAAAAGAGAGGCCGAGAGAAAGAGAGATTGAAGAAATTTCCGCCAGTGAAATGGCAAATGATCCGTAACAGCGGCGTTAGAAATTCAAATAAGAAGGCTCGCCTGGGAGACGAACTTTTATGCCTCCGTTCAACGCCGTTTAAGCGCAACTCGTCGACCCGTGCAACGAAAGCACGAAACATTTTCCGCCGACCGTTCGACAGCTTTACCAGGGACTAGTTCGTTTCCTGTTGTTCGCTAATTGGTATTATATATTTCGGTAATCGGTATTATAGCGATTAAGCTAATTGTCAGAGTGACTCGTTAAGAGGCTCGTTAAGAAAATAAAGGAAACTGTACGGTAAAACAACTGTACAGTAAAGTTAAAAACATACACCGTGCTTGTCTTCGTAATTCATTAAAAATGTGTCGGTGTGGCCACTTGGCAGCTACTTGTCGCTATATTGAAACGCTCGTCAACGGAAATTTATTCCAAAATCGCGTGCACCGCGGTGAATTAATATATGTCAAATATTGTATATCAAATGAAATCAATATATCTTCAACGAAATATCGCCATCTCTGAATTTTGTAGCTGTTCGAATCGTTATCGCGCGTCAACGCATAATTATAAGTAGAAAGAAAAATAAGCATTAAACAACACTTTCGTATGTACATAAATTTCCTTCGTCTCGCTTTCTTTTGGCACTTTATTCTATGCACTAACCCCGGAACTCAATTTTTCATCTCCTACTCCCGCAAAAAAAAAAAAAAGAAATGCTAGAGAAGAAAGTGACAAGACACGGAATTTTCTTGGGATTTCAAATAATAGAAAAACAAAGAGGTTCATGGCGTTGAAGGGTGATAGGGGTCGAAGTGAAAAAAGGGTTGAAAGAAAGGGGTGATTTTAGTCGCTGACCTCGTAATGAATAACCCGGAAGAGCCTTCGGGCTTCGACCGAGAATCGGACTCTTCTCAAATGCCGACTGTCCATTCTTTTTGAGCAATCATGCGACAGGGAAGCATAAACCTGAAAAAGGGATGAGTGGAAGAGAGACAGAGAGAGGAAAGAATTGGCGGATGGTAGGGGTAATGGTCCACAAATCACAATGCGGAAGGACAAAAAGTTTGCCTCGAAAGAACGGAATAATAAATCTTTGAATATCTTTAAATACAGAGGGAAATAAAGGAGCCGATAGTTTACGATTTATCTTTACATCTCGTTAATTGCGCTGTCTGTCTCGCTCCGTGGTGTCAAACTGGAAATCTTATTGGAAATAATAGTCTAGGAAAAAGAATTATTTTAATTGCATCATTGTTCTTAGGAGTAAGCTTATTTTTGTATCGACGAATAAACAATTGTAGGAGAAACACGCGACTTCTGTGATCTTCATGTTGTTCGACGGCTAAGATGGTTGGGAGGAAAACAATTCGTAAAGAAGGATAACAAATCTATTCAATTCTGTCAGTAAGCGTTATTTACGTTTAATTCTATACTCAATACGGGGACAGTTTGTTCTTATTAAAATTCATTTGAAATTTTGGCGCATTATGTGTTGGTTGTATCAACAAAATTAGAAAATATATGTTGTTATTATTATTTAATGTTACATAATTGCATTTGAATTTACAATCTCGTTGTTTTTATGTTTTTTAAAAAATATCTTTTATATCGATAGCCGGTACATTTTCTATTTAATATTGTGTATCAATTTTCGATTTAATTTGTGCAGGTTAGAATGAAAATTGTCAGTGACACGTACAAAGGAAATTGAAGTAAAAAAGAGAAAAACAAAGTTACTAATAACAGTCAGCGTTATTACTGCAGCACCATAAAATATCCTTCCAATTTAATATCAAAATGATCAGTATCAATCAAATGCATTTCAATCAAATAGGTACGTTTCACGTTCGACAAGCCAAGTCTGGCTATTGATCAAATGATTTCACACTGGCTACGAAATAAAACATATCACTAAAAATTATTATATAATAAGATAATTCAATTATACACGTATTTATTACTATAAACATAATATGATATTATTATTAATATAATCTTGTTATATAAACGAGTATTTATATTGTTATACAATATAATTGACGATAATTGGATGAGGATGTGTTATTAGAAATATAATACGCGTACACAATGTTATTTGTATTGCAATTTCTATGATAAAGTTTCATTATGATCGTACATTCTTGATTACATTCTTCATTCACTTGATATTATACATCGTCTTTTCCTACTTTATATATATATATATATATATATATCATTATATATCTTGGATTTTTACATTATATACAGTGACCTACACTCTGACAAGTCGATTAAATATTCTTGATATTAAGGGATCTTCGGATTTCTTATAATATCTTTATTAAATCTTTCGAGGAATTATTTAGAATTATTTAAAATTATTTCTTACTCTTAGAATTATTCATTATTATTTTATGACTAGATCTTCTTTAAGTAATATTTACTGGCTAAACTTGTGTTTAAAATTACAGTTGTTCCGTATAGAAAATTAGTTCGTTGACGCGGTAAGTAGAATAGCCCTATATATGTTCAGGCAAACTATGATGCGCGGTCACGCTATTACGGTAGGTGTTTTATTTCCAGTGCCAAGAATATATCCTTTGGCTTGATAATATATTTTAATCGATAATATATTCTTTGAATGAAAAACGTATTACGAATTTATTTTTACTACTATAACATATATAACTTTTAGAAATAACGATACTTTCAACGATTGTCAGATAAAAAAATGCGTATATTTCAGATTTTGAATATTATAATACGAGGTCACTTCGCCACTTAACAATGAGAAGACGACTATTATCGTGAGCGAATACAATAATGAAAGAATAAATCTGCAAATAACAAAACGCAGTTTTCTCAACAACTCATCATACGAAAAGCGGAACAATTTCACTTAGGAAGATTAAGAAGACCATAACGCTCCTTCTTCGCGATATTGCACAACTCTTTCGCAAACTATTATCGTACGTCATTAAAAATGCAAAAGACACTCGAGATAAACAAAATTACCGCCTCGTCTTATAAAATCGTCAAGCATCTCAACTTGCTGCTAATAGTTTAGCTTCAGTCCTTCGAGCGATTGTGTAATAAAAATATAAAGAAATAGGAAATTTCGTGATATCGGAGTAGGCAAATTAACGGAGACAGACACGACAATAGATATTCATAAAGCAAAGTCGTTGGTGCATATCGTCCCTTAACTATCACCTACTTAATCATTCCTCGCTTCCATTTCCGTAATCCTAAAGCGCATTTTCGAAATTTATTTCCGACAAAACCCACTCGTCGATTGGCATCGAGATGATCGTTTTGAATGCGTCGATCGTTTCCACCTTTTTTAAGCAGCTTTACAACCGGAAATTTATCAAACTCTTCCATGTATTTACACGCGTGCGGATCTGCTGCACGCTCGATTTTGTATAGCCGTTAATTAAAATCGCCGTGAACGCTCGCGGATGCTTGGGCGATTAAAATTTCTGGAAAAAACGATGCAGGTGTCGCGCTACCTCAACCAGGGCTTCTAAAACGCATCCACGTACAGTCGAATCGATTCCTGTCAATTGATCAAAATGTCCGCGGTGAAATACGATTGGCTGTGCTTTAGCTCGCGGTGTCTAATTTAGAAATTGACCTCGTTAAGTCTCTTTCGACAATAATTGAGTGAACGTCTTTCGCATCTACGTTGAAAAGATCGCCTGTTATCCTAGCTTTCTTGGCCTTTCTCCTTTCTCTTCCTTCTAGTCATTCGATCGAACGACGTATAGTGGTTGAATTATCGTGAATAATCTGGATGGAGAAATACGTGGAACCGCATTTTCATAGCTTTTCGTGTATTTTACAACTTTGATGATGATGATTTTATAATGTTTTACGTATTTTGTAATTTTAATAATGATTTTAGAATGTTACTAAGTGGCGCAAATACAGCAACGAAGAGATGAAATGTCCTAATACTTGATCAATATCCAACAATTAAGCAGTCACGAACAATATTTCGTTACATTATAATAATATCCGTTATAATTACGTTATAATCGCTTATAATACATCGGTTTATAAATATTAACACACTTGCTGATTTCCTAGAAAACCAAGTAATTAATTAAAATTATCAAGAAAATGGAGATCGGTCAACATTACATATTTATTTATTTACATATTTGTTCGGAATATACAGAACAATTTCATAGAAATTATTTGCAAGACAATAAATAATTTACGATAGTAATCGCGATAAGAATTATTAATCATTTTATTAATATTAAACGTTTTATTATTATTATTATTAATTATTTTAGTAATGTTATTAATCATAACGCGTATCTACAATTCTCCTTTATAATAAAGCCTTCTATATTTATTTTAGCAATTCGAAATTTTCTAACAGTCGTTGTATTATATGCTTACAATTTCTATGAATTTATACGCAATTGTAACGAGATTCCCCAAATCCTTCGTTATTAACAAAAATCTAACACATCTGGAATTGAATAGCCTGAAATGGCTCTGAAGGCTGATGAATCGGTTTCCTATACCATGTATCGATTCTACGTTATTCTCGTATTCCACGTCCGAATGCCGTGCACAATAAGAGAGAAGAAATATTTGAAACGCTCAAGAAACATTTTTAACATTGATTGACGTCGTTACTATCCTCGTTCGCTGTTCCTTTCTTCCCATTCGTATCTTGTTAAGAAACTGTATCTAATATTTTTGTTTTCGGTGAAATGCAACGTCTGTAACATTTCTTTAGATATACGTCGATTATAGTATATAATAATATAGAGTGTATAAAATTGATTCCACGTCAACTATTACGACCAACATAATCGTGATATGGTTTGTTTCGATATAATTCGATATAATTATGATCAAGGAACGATTGCTTCGACGGATAACAAATTAAGAATTCGTATTACGTTACCATCGTTTCCAAACGGCGTTTCTTAGTTTCGAAAGGTTTAATAATAGCTCAACGTTTGACAAGCCGAGACGACATCTTCTATTCAAAGTCGTATTTCATTCATCGAGACACGTCTGACTAGCTAGATTTATGAACTGTAATCCTGCCGAGGTTCAGACTTGGTGTTAACGAGCCTGTTATCCTCTTTCATGGATTGACAGACTGTAGAAACAAGTAGAAACTGACCGAACCATGGTCCCATGTACTGCATTAAACATGATCATGGAAATCTCGAATTTTCAAGATCTACATACAAGAAACACGGATGAAACGATTACCATTTATCGATCAACGTCCAAACTTCCTTGAAATTGTTCAAGTTTCAAGAACGTCTCATAAAAGGACAAATTGATGTAACAAGATACCGTGCTTGTTGGGGCCAATTCTCATAATCAAGGAACCAAAGGCTAAAACAAGTGAGAAGGGGGGGGGTAACATTAAAATCCATCAAGACCTTGTACGTTCCACGTATCGTTCTGAATTCCAGGAGCCGATAGAACGCGAAATGCATTTTCCTATAGCCAGGAATTATTGGCTTTTCATGCTTCAAAGGCCGCACGAAGCAATGAATCCTTTTCATCGGGGTGCAACGTGGTGAAATTAATTTTAATCTCGTTGACGGCGTTTCGGCCAGCTCTTCGACCTTCCCCAACCTCTCCCCCCTCCCTTTCTCTTTTACTCCTCTGTTCTTTCTCTCCTTTTCTCGCATTCCCAACGGCGAACTGTTGACACTCGTGTTTCACTCTAAAATCGAAGGGCGTCGCCCTACGTACTTTCTCTTAATCAGCCCTTTGACCCCTTTTACCCGTAGAATCCGTAACGTAACAAAGCGAAATCTATTATTTCCCTCTGTCTTTCAATTCCCGCCTCAGTGTTTGTCCGTTCATTGGTCGTCTATCTGTCCTCCAATTCTCCACTTTCCATTCCGTGCCTTTTTCTCTTTCTCTTTCGTTCGCCGCGCGTCTTTGTCGCTCTGTGTCCCCGTGCAATCTCTGCAGACGAGACACAATTTCGTCGCCGATCGCAGTGAATTACTCTAGATAATTTAGTTTTCCTCCTTTGATGGTGGACCCGACGCCCCGACCCTCTGCCCCGCTGGCCCACGTTCATTGTTCGCCAATGAAAATAACAGGTGAAATCTGGGCGAACGTTAATCGCTTGATCATTCGGAAAAGAGAGTTGCTGTTTTAGATTTGTAACTTTCACGATGGTTATATTGTAGTAACCGCGCGTTTAGCAGCGTAATCGGGAAATTTTACTTCTTGAAAAGTAAGTAAAAAGTTAGGAGCAAGTTTACCTCCTTATCTGGAAATTTCACGATTTTTAGCTAATTCGCTATCCACTGTTGCGTTTGTTCGAAAACATATTATTAGAGACGGTAATTGGCAAAGTACCTCGGACACGTTAATTCGCTTATTTGCCAGTTAACGACGCGATGGTTCAAGTTGTCGTCGGTGAAGATTATGCTCGAGAGACGGCGTGCGTTTAAATTCGCGCCGTTTAGAACGTTTCGTCGAATTTCAATGGAAATTCATTTTCATCGCACACATTTCACGCTGTATGCGTTTTAAAAGACAATTACGCCGGGTATTGCTGCGAGAACGACGCAATCGACCATATAGAGTGATTCCTCGTATACAAACAAATCGAGATTTCGGGACGAAGTTTTTTTATGTTCGAACTTCTGATTTCGCACAGATCGATTTCGATGTATTACTGCGCGATCTGAAATTTATCGAAATATTTCGTGAGAAATACGTTTTCGGAGCGTTTAACAAATTTCTATTAAACGAATACGAAATTTTAATACGTTCGAGTTTTAAAAATATTGTTTTAACGGAAATTTACAGATTTGTTGCTTGGTTAGCGTAATATCGTCTTCAACAAAAAAAAAATTGTTCTCTTCTATAAATAATAAATAATAATCCCCCTATACATATGGATTATTTTCTTCTCAAAAATTCTTGGAATTTCTTTCAATGCAAAGAAGTTAAAAATTTATTAGGTTGTCCGAAAAGTTTCTTTCGTTTTGTAAGGAAACAACGAACGCACCATATTCTCTGTTTTATATTATTTTTGTCGAATCGTGTATGATCATAATGATAGAAACAGAACAAAATGCATCGTGCATGATTGAATAAAATAATATAAAACGAAAAGAGGTTGTGCATCTGTTATTTCCTTACAAAAGGAAAGAAACTTTCGGGACAACCTAATACTTTTACTATTATCAGTATTAGTTTCAATTTCAGACCTTGGCGAGCCAAAGAGATTTGTATTTTCCGCCTTAAATGAAATATAATAAACCCTTTAAAACCATGGTATACGTTTGACTCACTTACGATGGTCGATGTAATTTCCACAAAACTACTGAATTTATATTCTTTGCTATTCGTACATGTTTCGTCAAAAGGTAACATATCCCTTTAAGAAGTATAAAGTAGCTGCCATCAGTTCGCCAACGTAACCAGCAAGTACACCGAAAGACCGATGAAAGTCATTACACGCTATCGAAAATAATAGTGTTTTTCAACGAACGTGACACGAAACGGGAAACGCAATAAGCTGGTAATTCGCTAAACAAAGTCAAAGTCTTGGTATATATTCTCAAAACACGAACCGAGGAGAAGTACTTGATCGAGCATCGGAAATGGATTGCTCCGTGTAAAAATGGCAACTTACGAAAATGTATGGATAGGTACGATTCGAAAAATGCTGACCACTCGACATCAATGGATTTCCTTTTGCCGCGTGCTTCCGGTTTTATCGACGACGCGAACGCGACACCGCGATCAAATATCCATTTGCTTTTCGCAACGTGCTCCTGCGAACGCGTTCTCGTGTGTCTATTGCCGGAAATCGAGAGTACGTTTCTCGGCGACGATCGAATGGAAAATTGTCGACAAAAAAAGGGAGGGGAGAGAAAAGACGAGAAAAGGATAAAAGCGACGGAGTAAGCTCTGGCGTCGCGAAATATTTCACTTCTACATTCAGGATGAGTATCTCCGCAGGGGAAAGTTATCAATCTTGGCTTCAGGTCCGAGTCTCTGGTTTACCGACAGCGATAAAGAAGAGCGAGTTTCCTTCGAGATGAAAACTTTTGGAACCAAGAGGCAGTTTATCTTTTTGCGATTAATGATCTTACGAAAGTAAGTTATTTATATCTCGAACGTTTGATATTAATCGCGTACTTACGCTATGAGATTAAGAAACTAACAAGAGGTGCGAATTTTCGACAATAGTGAGAAACCAGCTTAAAGATCGAACAATTGGCAAGGGTGCATCGTCGTCTACCGAGTAATATCCGAACCATGGAAATGAACCTTATCAAATGAACATTGAATACTGAATTTCATTCGAATTTATAAGTCCCACCGCTGGCTACTACGATTTACGATCCCTTTTCCCTATTTACAATTCAGGCTCTTCCAGCTTCACCTGTCTTACCTGAATCACGCTGCAAGTTTAACGAACCTGCAATTATAACGAACCATTAATTTCTGACTGGCCTCGTTCGGACGAGCCCACTGAAATATTTGATATCCACTCGACGTTCCAACAGACGCGATCGGATCGAGACGTTCTGAGGATCAGCGTGTTCCGTGGAAAGGAAAAACGAGGATTGGCGTAATGAACTATCGACACCATTGACGAGTGTAAGGTGCGTAGACGAGTAAAAAAAGTTTCGAGAGGAGGAAAGCAGCGTCGGAGACGAGCCGCGCGATGTAGGACAAGCTTCTTCGTCAAGAGTTCGATCTCGGCACGTTGCTTCCGCTTGCAATCCCTTATTTTTACTTGCCCTTGGAAGTACAAAATGTAAACCAACCTTCCTTTCGCCGAAATACTCAACGTCCACCTCATCTGCTGTCATGCAAAACTCATTGCACAATCTGTTCCGCGTCTCTCTCGTTGAGTAAAAAAGAAAAAAAAAAAACGATCGCGAACAGTCACGGCGCGATGGAAACGGCTCGCTTAAGCGTTAACAAATTTATCCGGCGTCCATCAGGGATTCTAGGATTCTTTCAAGCCGGGAGAAAAAGCTGCGCGCGTTACACGAACATACTCATACCGTTCTCTCGCGGAACGAGATTAAAAAACACAGAGCTCGCACACTTCTATGCGCACATACACGCTCCGTCTGGGATACAATCCCCGATAATGGACCGAGCGAAACGGAACGTGTTTCTGGTGTCCCGTAATGGGTCCATTGTGCCGCGTATCGTAACGGAAGCGAATACAGTTTCGTTTAAAGCGTAGGAGAGAGAAATCCGTAGAGGGTCGTTGCGTATCGCTACGCATCTCTCCGATCTGGAACATGGCTTCGGGCGAGTGTCGCACATACTTTCGGTTTCGTGGCTCTGCTATGTAGCTCCGTGCATAGATACACACATACACGCGTGTTTTACGACTGACTTCTCAGTGTAACGAGATGGATCCCGAGGATCGTTACGTATCCATGCTGCTTCGCGTTCTTCGGTTATCTCGCGTTGTTACGCGGACGAAGAGAAAGTTACGGCGTATTCTTTGAACCAAAATCTATTTTTATAGGATTTCTATATCGTACGCTATCGTACGCGACGATGCGCCGGAAATTCGCTGTAACGATGACACGGCTGAAGAGCCACGGTTTTAAACGAGTCCGATATGAGTTTCGAATCGTGATAACTTTGCGAGAACGCGATTAATTACGCGTGGAAACAAGTCGAGAACGTAATGCAACATTTTCTCGCAGCGGGTCTCGTTTCCAAGAAAATGAAATTCGTTTGAGACTTTGCTCGGTATGCGTAATTTTGTCCAATTATCGACCGGATACGAGTAAACAGCCAGCAGGGTGCAAGTTACTCTGCACGCGAAAATAAGCGAAAAACGTCGAATAAAATCTTTCCCCTTGAAAATCTCGTTTCAAGAAAAATAGAGTTTGCACGTGTACATTGTACGTACTTAATCAATTTTCAAATCTCGTTCGCTCGGAAACCAGGTACGAAAATATTTTCCTTCATATTTTCTAACTGTTCTTCTTCTTTTTACGTTGAATCTCCGTCGATACCCCGTATACAAAGAAGAGAGAGAGAGAGAGACCGAAACAGAAACAGAAAAAGAACGCTAGCAAAGGAAAGACGCTGTTTCCACGACGTCTTCTCTGTCATCCGTAAGTTCCGCTTTCCTGGGAACGAAGCTCGTTTTACGGAAGTAACGGTTTTGCTAATTGAGCCAGGCCCCTTCGGGATCACGGCTGCTCGAAAGTACGGTTTCCCTATCTCTGTCGACGCTTCTCGTCGTCGCTTTCCTTTCGTTCGTGCGATCTCGCGGCTCCTCCACCGTCTATCTGTCTTTTCCCCTTTGATAATAATCATCGAATCTGAATGCTCTCTTCTATACGGCTCCGCTTCTTAGTTGTCTGGATTTTCTTTTTCGACGTTTGTATCCTTTTCGTTGGTAGCCAACAGAGGCTATAGCGAAGCTCAAAGGCTTCGATGAATTATTGATTTCCCCTAGGTAAGTGGATGGGCTAAGGAAATGCTAAGGAACGTCGTTATCCGCTGGATCGGAGATACATACTAGGATTTAGTGTCTTTCGGATCACTTGGAAAATATCGTCCGGATGAAACGCCGATGGAAGCGACTCCACCCTGATAACTCCTCAGATTTTTCACCCGTGTTTACATTACATTATGCACGATACGTTTAATGCGTATGAAAGTTTTTGGACATCTATATACAACGCGTACAACGTATTCATAAAGAGTAACTACAAGTACTCGAAGACTCGCGTGAACCCGCGAACTCGATATTCGTCGAAACTGAATTAACTGAATTAAATGATAAGCAATGTCCTTTTTCGTACATGGCGGCTCTAAAATTTCTCACGAAAGAACGACGGATCGAGATGATCGACCGCGGCGTTTAAAGTATTCGCAATAGCTGTGCGCGTTTCCTATGGCGATTACTTTGCCGATTTATGGGCAAATAAACTCTCTATAGAAAATTTTCAAGAAGCATAACTTTACGTTCGGATGATCGATCATAACCGCGAGCCACGTAATGCATCCTACATAGAATAGCGAAACGGTTGATAGAGTTTTCAAAGTAAATAACGTTTTTCAGCCATAAAATCGTAAGTCATCGAGGCCTTCACAATCGTATAATTCATAGGATACCGTTTCGTTTGCCATAAACGAATCGAGAATTTTACGTATCGTTCAGTTAAAAGTACAATGATCGTCGCACGTGGAACAGATTTCTCGGCCATTTTGCACAATTCCGCAAACGTTAGACGAGTTCTGTAAGAAAATTAATTAACGACTGAACGTCGTTCAAAAATCTTCGAGCGATTATCATTTAACTTCGTACTTTATAGGTACGTGTACAAAGTATGTTATTATTACCAGTTCATATTCGAAATTAATTCGTATTTCTATTCAGTTTCGTTGCATAACACGGCATTTAATTAATCAATTATTCTTACTGCTGGCAGCAAAGGGAAAAGGATTTTGAGATCCACTGGATTAAGTTCTTCTGGCGTCTTTACAGGCTGGAATTTAATCTGAATTTTCCCTAATGAAAGTCGTAAGAGATTATTAACGATAGCTTATCTAAAATAATCGTGTTGGCTCGCGCGTTGAATGACAAAGGTTTGTAATCCGACATAACTTACAAAAATAAAGGAAATAAGTTTATAAACAGGACAGGTGATTATAAAAGCTCCTGTCTGCTTCCGTCTATACGTATGATTTCAAAGAGTATAAAAATATTGCAATATTTTTACGCTCTCACACTCGTACGTAAACACACGAAGCGAAAGAATTTTCGTTGTAAATATCGCGAAAGATTTAATATTAAACGATATTGTTTCATTATTCGGTTTATTATTCGTATTTCCATAAGGTTTCTCTGAAACGAAAGCAATTTATGCTATGAAGTTTTTTCGATGAGTGCCGGACACGAAATATCAAGTATAATAGTGAACATACGTCTGTCAATAACATTAAATGCGGACTCGACAAGACCATTGTTAACTTTCAAACAAGAGCAGTATATATGTATAGGGGGAGATGAATTCCTCTATTGATACCTGGTAACAAATTTGATTTCGCGCGAACAAGTAAAATCGCGTAATATTACTCGTAACCAATCTCGGAAAAAAGGGAACCGACGAACAAAAGACCTCACTTCGTTTACCACTTCGATCGTTTCGTTTCGGCAAATCGATTGTTCGATGAATCGCGCGAATGTCCTTAAAATAATTTCCATTGGATATAAAAGAATAAGAAATTCTATTATATCGTGCTTTTTTCCAAAATTTTAGCAACATGTATTTTCTATGAAATTCTTGTTGTATATTCATCGATTCTCGGTACATTTCTTTGTTCGAAATCTGTCAGCGTTTGAGATTCAAATAGTTTCTACGAATTTCGTTAATTTACAAATTCCATCGACGATAACTTCGATACGCCACAATATCATCTTTCTATTGCTTCGTGTCGCTACGCTAAATATTTTTATTATTTAATATTATATTAGTAAACGCGTGTTATTTCGGAATCAGTGAAACATTCCAAACAACAGCCAGTGCCCTCTGTGCTATTTCAAAATCGAGCGTACAGCAAAATTCCTCCTGAACGTCGTTCGGCCTTGTAAACCATTCCCAATCTGTCTTCCCTCTTTCCTCCCCTTGCCGCTGCGACGCACCGCGAATTAAGCGGCAGCAAGGAGTAATTTGCCGGTCTGTTTCCTCCATGGTGAACAAACCGTGCCCCCTTTTTTTTTTTTTTGTGAAATAAACTCCCCGCTGCGGCGGAGAGGGCGGTCCCGGCAAAACCTAGTTCATGGACGACCGGTACGCGTCGTGGACGTAATTGGGTCATAAATATGTATCAACGCATGATCTCTTCCTTCTCGTCAGCGGCTGAGTTATGTATTTTAATTAGGGAACGGTTACTAAATATATGCTTTTTAATTTCAGCTCGGGTAAACAAATTAACGAGCACGAACCAACACCTCCAGCTCGCGTCATCATATTCCACAGCGTTAATTGCCACGTGACGAATCTCCGGGCACGATAACAGCGGGAGAATGTAACAGAGAAAATTCTCAGACGACCAAGCGTGTATTTTATTCGCTGTATCTTTTTTTCCACATTCTTTGGACCTTCGTCTTCGAGCTTTTTTTTTTTGAAGGAAGCAACTGGATTATATTAGTCGGATTGAACACGTCGCAAGTACAGTGACTACGAAAGGTGTCGCCACTCCATTGTATTTATTATAGCGTTCGCGTACTGATTAATTAGTAATGTTAGTATTAGCGCGTCAATTGGTAATTCGTTTTTCCTTAGCTTTCGCTATGAATTTTCTGAACAACCTACGGATTTTCGAACTTCGTGTTATGTAGTGATCTTCGCGGAGTAAGCATTCTTAATTCTTCGCAGACCTAATCGTACGCGTAAGGGTGTAATAATACGAGTTGACTCCTTCCTAACTTTCGTCTAGAAGCGCGAAAAGCAACCTCCGTGTGAAAATGGCGAGCATAAATTCATTTACCCGATCCGAGAAGCCGTGATCCATCGGAGATAAAAATTTCGCTGGTAATGCCGACGGTGTAGCGACTATAAAATTCGATGAAAGACTTAAAATATCCGACCCTCTGCGAAATATTCCTTCTTAATTCTTCTCGTTGGAAGCGCTTGCAACGCGCGAGCAAAGAGCGCCAGAAGAGGTCGTCGAGACTCTCTCTCTTCCTCATCCGCATTGAATTTTCCTTTTGAGCCTTCGAGTCACACAATAAAACTCGCGGATTTATTTATCGCTTTAAGTTGGCCTGAAAACTGAGAGCGTTCCTTTGGAATCGAAGAACGCAGCGGCCTCTTAGGGATGCTCCCTTGACAGCTGGAAAGATAGACACGTAAATCTCATTCCATTAGAACAGAGAGAACCGAGACGTTGCTTCTAGCGATGGGATCGAGGTCGGTATGTAGTATGTAATTGGAGTGTTCAAAAGCCAATCACTCTAAGTCCATTAGCGTTAAAGCCGAGGTGAATAAGGTTTTTACAGATTAGTTGTAAAAAAAAAAAAAAATGACGATGCTAGGAAAGATACAAAGAACGAGTTTTATTACAAGATGAACTATAGATGAACTGAACTGCGAGAGAAATGAAAAAAGTCGCCACGGTTATTTAAGAAAAATCATGAAATCAAAAAATCGTGACTTATGTCAAACGTCCACTGAGAAAACTTGAGTAAGTCAAACTATGTATATGTCCGGATTGTAACTTTTCCTGCTATTCTCTGCATCTCTGCATTCGTTTGTTTTGCCGTTAAGCTGGATGCTCGACTTTCGTGATGTATTGTAGACAATAGACAAATGTATTGTAGGCAAAATGAATGATAATGCGAAATATAAGGTAGTGGTTGAAACGTGTGCTTCTTTTTAATTTTTTTCACGGCTCTGCAAATATTTTTAAAGTTTTTATTTCGTTTACCATCATCACGATCGGATAAATTTGGTTCGTTATCAGAATATAAATAATCGGATCTATTACCGAAAAAATGGCAATTTTCCGATAACGAAGAACGCGTATTTTCATTTCTTTCGTTGATAGTGTACGTCAAACAGCGTGCGGTTATTTTTCAAGTAAGAAACAACGAAACATAAACCTGACATGACGCTAAAGTGACTTATACTGATTGTCCTCTTGCCTAGTAGTAGTCGTGGTTAATGTAAGTATCGAAATCTATCGCGTACTCATGAAAGAAATGACTTAATCGATTAATCGAACGAACGTTTCAACGCTAAAGAAGATTTTTGAATTACGTAATAATTATACCTTATAAATCCGAATCAAACCCAGTACCAAGATTCCTTTCATACAAATATTTACTTTATCATTCGCATCATTTACAATTACTTTTACGGGATATGTATATGTATTTACGGGATATATAATAAAAGCAATATAAAAATCCTTAATGGCGACACGTCTGATATTTTCCAACGTTCATCTTCAAAGAAAATTGATCTTCTGATAGGTATTCTGTGTGTCTGATATCAAAGATACAAGAGTCGTAGAAAACAAAGAAAATTAAATATTTTGAAAGGTAAAAATTGCTTTTCAGTCCTTGGATTGGAAAAACATGAAAGAAATTAGTCTCCGGGGATTGGAGGTGGTTCAAAGCAGATAGAATACGATTCTGTGGTACCTAACACAGTCTATGGTTCACTTATATCAGGATTACGATCCTTCCGCGGTTTGCCACGCGATAAGATCTTATGTAGTATCAAAAGTTCTTCTCCCATTATTCTAGGAGAAATCTACGGTTCTTTGGAACGAGAAAAACCGTTTCTTCCTAATGTCTTTCTTCTCTGATTCTTCTAATTTTAACCCTTAGATGGTGGAGACTGGGTCAATCCCGACGCACGCAGAGATATTTCACGTTTATTACTTTCTACATTCGAGAGTTAACCGGGTTACCGATGTATTTAGTATTTCAGAGAATTGACATAAATCGTGTAACGCGCGATTTAAATGTAAAACGAACTGGCAAACGGCACAAATACAATAAATATCTGAGTTCAAAGGATTTTTATAATATTTTTAATCCTCGTCGCGAAACAAAAAAATTAGAGGACATGATTAAATAGAAATATTTTTCACATTATAATGGTTGCTCTCTGTCAATACCTGTTATAATACACGATTAAACCAATTAAACTCCTTCTTAATTTAGTTTGATTGAAAGCATATATCTGTTACTAAATTAATTAGGTGCATGCATATTTTTATTAATTAACTTATTTTAATTATTTTAATTACTTTAATTATCGTACACATTCGATATTTCATTAAGGGAATTCTTCCTTTCGTTGGCAATATTAATAAACGATATTACTTCCGATCAACAGTTGAGCAACAGTTTTAAGATTTAATTTTTCTAAAACTGATTGCATCTACAAAAATTGAGAATTAACTTCAAGTCGGATTACAGAAAGATTTATATAAATGTTTCTTTCCGCGCGACGTTCTTCATTTTCTACCATTAAATTCAAGACACGGCTGTAATAAAGCAATAACTTACTTTGCTGCAAAATTTAGCTCATATCGCGTTGGTAAGGAACATATTGCGCGTAATTAGTTCAGGGCCCTCCTGCGCCATTGCATTATTAATGAAATTTTACAACTAACAGGAGTTAGAATTTATTACTACTATAAAAATATTTGCATACCGCATGCGGTGTTTTCAATGCAATGTACAATTTTTGCAAAAAAAAAAAAAAAAAGAAAAAATCTCTATGAAAATAGATTTCATACCATTTCGGAACAAAATGTAGCGGAATAACTTTTTGAAAAATTGTAACACTCCACTTTTTTCACGTAGAGTGAGAGCTACGCAAATTCTACGATATAAATGCATAACTGGTATCTATGGTATAAATGAAATACATATTTCATTACAAACGCGTTTCTTTACCTATTTTACCTTGATATAGGTTTTCGAACAAGTCCTCCCTGTGTTAAGCACACTTACGTGTCATATTTAACGAGTCGTTAGCGATTGGTTGCTCGAGTGTTAAAAGCACATTACGATTATTCAAACATTGCACTGAAATCCACTCAGTGTCTTAGCCTGCTTCAACGTCGAACATTGTTCAGCTCTGCTGTCCATCGAATAATTTATCCTGTCCGTTATAAAGCACGAAAATCAACGGGATGGCGTGTGTGAAGGCGGCTGGATAATTCGGGAAGCCAATCTGACGGTCGAATCGCGCGGTCGATGATTTGTTTGCCGTGAATACGGGCGTGACAATCCTTTCGCATTTAGATCATAAAACACGGAGGATATGACCGGTCGCGTCGGCCGTGTCATCATAATCGCTTTGGCGAACAACATCGGGAAAAACGAGTCCATAATTCACGGCGGTGCGTGACGACTCGGCCATGGCTGACGGACATTGTTGGTTTTCGTTCAATTTATGTACCACACCACTTCGTCACGTCAATTGATGCGTACACATTCACTGGTACAACCGGAATCCTCGAGGAAACGACTGTCTAATATATCTGTCGAGGATAATCGATCGCCATATCGGGGTCACGAAAAACGCCTGAGTACTTATACGTATTTTACTGCGATCACGTGACACGATTCTAAAGGGCGAAAAAAGAAGGAGGAAAAAAACACGTTTTCGAGCGAAAGACGAGCAATTTTTCTTTTGCGTGCAATGGTCGTCGTCGACGATCGAACGATCGAATTTATTTAGATTGGGAGAGATCGGTATTTCCTTGAAAAGAAGCTCGTGTCGAAAATCTTTCGGATCGTAAAGCGATAGAAATTTTCAAAAATAATTACATAAAATAAACGAACAGAAGTCGGAGATCGTAACAAACATTTCTTCAACAATCGGAGGATACGTTTAGCAGGGACAGAAGCTCATGTCACGAGAATATTTCGATTCGAAACGAACCATGACTCAACAATGAAGGATTATTCGTGATTTCGGGAACAACGATATAAGTTTAAAAATTTCCATCCGCCGGGGGCTTTCCTCTTTTGCAACGCGTTTTGTATTATTACATATTCAGATTATTATTTTAGTATTATTACGTATTATTATATATTCCATTTGATTTCCAGTTACGGCATGAAAATAAAGTTAATTTGAAATATCAAGCATTTTTCGAATTAATTGCTTTCGTCGCGCGAGTGGTACGATAAACAATCTTCGGATGCATCGCGATGCCCATTGTTTTTTGTACATTATCGATTTCTGTTATTTGTAACGAACGAATAATATACGTGGAACGAAGGACAAATGAGATGTTGCAAAATAAATGCAGGCGTATACAAAACGTAAACATTAAACATTTTGAGCATTCACGTGCATAAATAATAAAGAATAAATAATAAAGAGGTAAAGAATATTTGATATTTTCAAAAAATTATGAAAATATAGCACGTTCGCTGCAACAGTGACATAATTTAAAATTTCCAATTTTTTAGTCAATTTAACGAAAGAGAAATAGTAATAAACAAAATGCTAGTTGAAATAGCATGACTCTCGAGAATTGCTGGATAATCCGCGACAGTCAGACCCTGATTTAGACGCGGTAAACATCGATCGAGAGTAATTCGTAAACGTGATACGTGGATTTGGTTGATACGTGAATTCACGGCGTTCGAGCTCGTTTATAACGCTGTGGGTGTTTCGTTCGGCGCTAAGAGTCGTTTAGTCGCAACAACGATAAAGCAGTCGCGTGCACGTTGAACCTCGTGCAGGTGAATTTTAAGCGTACCGGACGCGATACGACGTAGGTTATTGTTAATAATATCGTGCCGTAACGGGTAACTCCGTGTCATTAATGAAGTTTACTGTGCGTTTTACCATTTAGCGCTATCGACGCGTGGCTACGGTTTTTCCTACCTTGCCGTATTATTTCACGAAAGCACATACGAGAGGCGTGCAAAGAAACAAAAAGCGCCGACTCGTTAGGACCAGTAATTTTGATCGATGTAATCATTTTTTACTACGTCGTGGAATAATTGTAAGTTTGGCGTTTCTGTTAACGGTTACGTTGTTTGCGGAGTTTTACATTTTCTTTTTGTTTTTATTTACTTGTCAATTTATTCGGAGCGCGTTTAGATTCTTACACGTGGTACCGGAGAACGAAGTAAATGATAACGAACAATGTAATAATTATTCACATAGATTCGTAAGAAATACGGAACTTTGAAACGAAGCGTGTGAAATTAAACGATCTATGACGTCGCCAGGTTGGATCACGATCCTTCTATTCCTTCAGATTCCGTTTTATTTCAGTTTATATTAGCGTTTGTCTCGCGGCAGGAGGATTACTCTAATTTATTCGCGGTAAGCACCAATTGACAGGTTTCTGTTGCGAGCTGAAGTACCCTTTTGGAACAACAACTCTCAACTTGGCCTGCAGTGATTTTAAGATGCTCCACGTAAAAATACCTCTTCTGACGACCACGATGAACCGAGAAATGTTTATCGGTGTCTAAATTTGCGATGCTATCGCCTCGTGCTTTCATGGAACAAACGTCATTGGATTTATTTTATGAATACAACAATTTTGTACTATGAGGATAAAATATACACGGTAAACTTGACAAAAAAAGAAATAAGGGCGCTTCATTGGAAAATAGGAATATGTGCAAATACTTCTCGCAGCCGTTGTGGCTTCTTTGACTTGTTAACGATACTAAAATAAGAAGCGTCCTTTTTCTTTTCTTCTCTTTTGTCAGGTTTACCGTGTATATCCTATTTTCATAGTACAAAATCGCACAACTTTATCGCGACATCGCGTGAAATCATGGGAAATGCATATGTCGGAAACGAAATCGTTTCTTGGTAGGGACACGAGGCATTCGAGGGAATACGTACCAGCGAACAAGCTCAATTTGTTCTTGGATATACGAGCGTTTCAGCAAATGACGACATAATGTACCGTAAGCCTTCGTGATACTATCGTAATATGCCGATAACGATCGCGAGAACGTGTAATGGAAAGTGGCTGTTACGCACCGCGAGACGGCGTATGCAAATAATCGCGATGCATCCGAGTGTTTACGCGAATTTCCTGCTGCAGCGCGATACGTCTCAATAATAGCCTGGCCAAATTTTCGTATATACAGAATGTTCTGGAAATCTTGATACAAGCGGCAAGGATGCAATCCTACGTGAAAAAGCAAGTCGTGAAAAAATCTATAAAATGCAAATCGTATACGTTTTACGATCGAATATAAATGTTCAAAGTCTTCAGTATATTTCACCATAGTGTATATTTCAACGTTCGACACTGATACCTACTCTCTAATCCTATGAAAAATAATTATGTTCCGTTTAAGCGTAAAAATTCGATATTACAAGTCTGTGTGGTGTTAGTCGAATAAATTATTCGTTATGATTGCTTTATGTATGCCATTAGGACGAGCACGAGATAGCCGAATGTGGAAATGCATCCCATTCTGCACGTTATCTTATCAAGTAGCAAAGATCATGCTTTCTATCAGACTCTACGAACTCTAAATTGAGTACGTACTATCATCCGACAGAAATTAGCTATCACGTAGCGTAATTTCGTACTAACGTTACACATTAAAATATGAAATCGGTATAATAAGACGTCGAACTTGTATAAAACTATTATGATATTGTCATTTAGTTTGACAAATTCGTAGTTTACGAAACTCGAAATTATCCTCATTTTGAGTTACGGCACTCTCCGTGCGAAACTCGCTGCACGATCTTTAGATTCGTTTGATATTTTCTCGTTATCGTTGAAAAAAAGTTTCAACAGGAACCACGCGTATTATTATATCGACAAAGTGGTAAGTTGAAATAATAATTAACGATTAAAAAAAGAAGCAAGTTACGATCACCTTCGTAGCAATATCGTAATAGCGCGAGATACGACACGCTTTTAGTAACTTTAATGAACTTTACGCCTGTGTCATGACGATACAACCGAATACGTCATCGCTGAAACGAACTGACAGGAGCGAACGTAAAAACGTAGTAGCGCTGCTCGTGTGATAAGTTTTGGAAGCTCATCTACAGGACGTAACTCGTAAAAACTACTAAAAGCTATCGTCTTTTCTCTTGACTGAAAAACTGCGCATTTTGAATTACGTCATTGTTATAACGAACGAGCGATATTTCAAGAGTCTACCGTATTTTTTCAAAAATATGAAATATCACCGTCTCTTTATATCTATACCCGAACGCTCAGAATGTTTAATATCCTCCATTCGTTTTCATTAAACTGAAAAACAGTTTGAAATCCATCAAACGTTAATCCAAACAGTTTGCTCTCGTTCTCTCTGTTTTATGTCATTCGCATAAGTCTCGATGCTGCATTCCATTGCACAGAACGACATTCCTCTACGAACGGATGATTATATTGCTAAGTCAAGAGACGCAGGAACCGCGGCATCCTCGGTGAGTGCGTAAATCAACACTAGCATAACTTGAGAACGCGTTACCAGAAGTGCGGGAGAAGACTCCGTCAAGCTTTCATACATACGAAATTCTCGCGCTTTCCTCGTAATTTCCTTTACCCTCTACAGGCACTGTCTTCCCACCTACAGGGTGTTCTGTTAATTTTGATCATTACAACCATCGGTAATCTAAATGTCAATTAACAGAAATAACTTTGCAGCGGCTCTTTGTAAGCAAGATTCGAAAAGACGAAGAAAAGTTGAAAGAAGTCGGTACATTTCTACTCAAAAGTTGCCGCGTTCTTCCTAGTTTAACGTTAACGTTTGTGACTCGGATAGCGCACGTTGTCCTAATCGTGTTCATCCCGCGTGTACCCCGAGTGAATATCTCGATTGTAAAAATTCAACCGTCGAGGTAGGTACTGCAATTCTCGATAGATGGATACGACACATTTAAACAAATTAACACATTTAAAATAAGGTGAGGTAAGGTCGTAGCAATTTTCACGAGTAAGGAAACAACGATGGGTCGGATACGAACCTCAGCGTCGAAAGATTAAGACAGTACACCCTGTATATGAAGAAACACACAGCCACACCCATACACACCCTCCGTCTTACAAGATGTCGCGTGTCTGTGCACGTCAGCGGAAACGAAAGTTGCGCGTCTCGCGGCAGCTTGCACGGATCTTCGTCGACGTGCAAACGCGTACGAGGCAACGTGTTCGCGAGCAGACCAGCATGGCAACTTTATGGCTTCTCTTCGGGGACAGAGGACTTACAATTGAATCTCGCGTCGGAGAGCCTCCCATCGGATCCGATTTTCACTTTTCCTAGATATCTGATTCCGGCTGTAAGAGATTCTTCGGACTAAATTTCCCTGATAGCTTGCGGGTGCCCCGTAAAAACCCTATTTATGGACTTTTCTTCCGTGTGCCAGCCTCGAGGCGAACGCGTCTCCCCGTAGGTACTTTAATATTTTATCGATATTACCAGACTATCAGTGCAACCCTCCAGCTTCTTTTCCCTGCTTCTTCAACGAGGTTTACGAGGAAAGAAGCTGGAATAATTGTTGCGTGACTTTTATGGTGCAAGTTGGATACACGGATGAGCGAGTGATTGTGAAAATCAGGGTACTGGCTGGTTTTAATGGTAACTTGGTAATGGAATCTCGTGTCACAGTAGAGGGTAAAGTATTAGAATTGAATAAAAAATTTCTCTTGCAAGTATAACGGAAGATCTGTCGTGTTTCTTAAGACGACCTCCAAATAATCCTAAAATCTGTTGCATCGAACTTCGTTAAAAAAAGAAAAAAAAAAAAGAAAAATAGTTTCTCCGAGCGAACAAAAATTAGGCACGGAATGTCGAAGAATAATCGTATGGCTGCCTTTTATAAGGTCACCTTTGTAGTTTCTTCGGCTTGGAAAAGCGTGGATATTTTTGATACTTCGATCCATGGGAACGCAAATGAAAAACAACAGCCATATTGACAATAACAAGTAGAAAAGTCGTACGAGTTCCGTTTGAAAGTATGCACAGTTCCGTGTTTCTGCAACGTTATGTTATTCTTTCAACCATTTTCTCCCTTTATATTCACTTTCTGAGCAAAGCGTATGTAAAAGTGCGCACGAAGCCAAGTATTCTCGAGAGTCGTACAGCGTTAGGGAAGAGAAATTAAGCGTCCGGGAAATTTAGATTCTAAAAAATGTGAATTGCAGAAAGAAATCGATACGATATACATGGCGAGTTTGATCGTTTAGTTTGGTTATTAAACGATAATATTTTTATGCCATTGCTGATTTCTAGAAACTCCCAATGTTTAACTCAATTATTTGGTAAGCTTCTAGAAAATTTTTCAATTCAGAGAAATGCGTATTACCATGAACCATTTCGGTGAAAAAAATTCATGAATTAGATTTAATCGATTATTCGTCGATATTCTTGTGTTATCCATATTCTAATCGACGAGCTCAAGAACCCAGAAGTAGCAAACATGCTACGAGCGAAACTAGTTTCAAGGGTAAGCTACTTGCTTAGAAACGTGGACGAGGACTGTGTCTGCGTTAGCAGCTCCTTTAAACGGTTAGAGAAAAAGAGGACAGAGGTCGCTGTAATTAGTTTTGGCTGCTCGCCAATGTTTGGTCTCGCGTGTTGCCTCGTGGATTGTTCGGTACACCGATCCCTTAACAACAATTTGGAACGCGTGAACTACGAATTTTAAGCTCTTTAATGTCGCTGCTGGACCTTATTCTTTCGTCTACGACCCCTTTACTTCGTTTCTTGCCAATAATCTCGTCATTTGTTTGCACTTGTTATCATTCCCTTTACGAGACTGCGTTTACGTTTCTTTCGTACTATTTGGTGATTAATTGTCTGAGTAATTTCGTTCTAGACACTTAGCTCACATCGACGAATTCAGGTCGACGTTCATAGTTTGATAATTTAATACGGGAAAGTATCGAGTACACTGAGAAACCTATAAACGACTATTTCGAAAGTGAAGCTTTGGTCTGTGATTAAGTTTGACAAGCATTGTTTAATAAATCGACTAAAAATATATATTTTAATGAAATACTGGCTAATTTCTAAAACAACGCGAGTTTACCGTTTTTATCAATCCTCTTGCAAGAAAGATGGTGCGTTCTAATAATGTTAAAAATACAAACTTAACGAAGATGTGTTCATAAACAAACCTTTAGGGAAAATCGACGAAATCGATTTGAAACGCGAATTAAGGAAAATGAAAACAAGCGATTTCTCGAAATATTGATTGGTGGGCTTGTGCTGTTTTGCAATTCATGGCTTCGATTAAATACTCTTATTAGAAGCTTAATTTACTACTGTTACTATTACGGAACGAATTAAATGGTATAGCGAAACTATAATTGCTTCGATTTAAAAAAAATACAATTTTAGCCTGAGTAGTTATCGTACTACGTAAACTGTGTTTGTTGTACGGTAGTCGTGTAAAGCCCCGTACTAACGATTAGAGCGAAGTTTGGCAAATTCAGACATTGAAAGCTGCTTAACTAAACTGCGAATCAAGACGAAACCATGGAAATCTGAATACTTCTACGAATGTTATGTAATTGATTTCTGACTGAGCTCTGATTACCGAAGCTCAGACTTCGGTATCTAAGATGAATTGATCGGAGTCGATGCATATTGTGCCAACGTTTCGCTTCGAATCTAATCTTCCGAATACATCGTCTTCGTTTCCACTTTAATCGTAATTGTATTCGTTTCGTGCAATTTTCTCGAAGAAGAGAGAAAAACGCAGATATTTAGACACAGCGTTTAAATGTTAATTTAATAATAATAATGTTAATAATTTTAATGTTAATTTTGTTAATGGAATACAAATTTAGAAACACTTCGATAAAATGGGATCGCCAAGACGAGTCTGTTTTATCGTCTTTGAATATTCACTATCGGCGGTTAAGTGGAGTTTACGATCGTTATCCTAATAGGTATGCTTTACGGTGTGCATTGTAGTAACAATTAATACGACAGTCACTGCATCAACGGGCTTCGTAGATATTATCATTATCATAATCTTAATTGATACAGTAAGTGTGTTATGGTATTACGTGGTATTACAACAGCGATATACGATGCATCGATAACTCGGGCTCAACAACCTATTTATGAGTCTACCAGTACATGAGAAATCAAACTGATACATTTTATCGCTCAATGATATTTTCCTACGGAACAATTAGGCTGAATTTATGCTGTTAGTTCTCGAGCACGTATTTTTTAGGTAAACAACTTTTTCCGCAAACGAGTTAAATATGTTCAAAAGTAACGTTTGTAATCGTTATTTTATAGCCTTGGAAACACTTTAAATGTACTACGAAACGCTCCTTATATCGATTTGCTTTGAATTCTCCTTACATCTCCTTCTGGCCACACAAAAGAACTATCTCGAAGCATGTCCCATGTGTCACAGTGTCACCCACCACTCACCCTATCTTACCTAGATTTATTCCTTGTAGAAATTCCTCTGGACAATATCTCAATAAGAAATTCCCGTACAACGTGCTGCCAACGGGTCTGGTCACCTGTAGTTCTATCAAGAAAAGGCGACTCGACAGCATCTACGTCACGCCACGTACAATGTCGTACTTCTTCCACGCGTCCTCCTGACGTACAACCTGTCTCGCGCAACTAAGGCGAGCTAAATCCTTAAAACGTTTGGAGATATGGAAAGATATGGTGAAATAAAATTGTATTAGCTGTATAACTGTATTAACTGTATACCTATGTATCGTTCTTAGACGGTAAAATTACAGGTCTTCCATTTTTTCACCGAAGTTTATATTTCCTCCGACGTGTTCGACTTTCGATCGACGAATCTTTACACGTTCTATGAGAACGTTTTGTGTTCTATAACTAGCGATTTTGGTAAGATCAATTGGCCGTTGGTTACCTCGATTTTAAGATTACTAGAAAGTTTGTCAGATTATTCGTTTATCTATTTATTAGAAATTTCAATAGCGACGATTGCGACGGGTTAACATACAGGTGTCTCAGAAAAGGTGCTACGATCGACGTACGATGGGTGTATATATTATAAAAATAAGTCAATGATATAGAATTAATAATTATTTGTTTGCGACTTACCACGCTTTCGACTCGACCGATCGTTACTCTTTTGACGACATTTGGCCAATATGATAAACTTAGGTGAACCGTGTCTCCGTCATTCGCGTAACAGCTCCAAGTTCCATCTTCCCAAAGTTAAGCTTGCCAACCAAGAACGATTAAATTCGATGACTTACGCGCGAGCGTGCAAACGTGAAAATTCACTAATTGAAGTCAGACTTGCGGCGTGTTTAACGAAGTTGGAGGCGCGAACGTGCAAAGCGTGTTTCGCAAATTCGCCGTGCTCGAGATAATAAATCAGTCGCTTAATACCCGGCTCGTTACCACGGTGGCCGCGCAGCTTGACCTTGCTTCGGCCAAGCTAGCAGCCGAGTTGGTTCTCATTGTCGGTCACGCACGTGCGTACGATGTCTGTGCGCGCAGCTTCGAAGAGTAAACGCGTGTACACGGACGAGCACGTATACGACTGGCAGAATTATGCGCTTTGTCTTCGTGTCCACCGTCACCCCGTAAATTTACGTCACATGTACCGACTCCAGCCTCCTGCGACTTACTTCGGAACTGTGTTGGCAAGTTTGTGTGCGTTCGTGCGAGCGTATAGGTTTAAAAATGATTTAAGAAAGGTTAGCAGGACGATAAAGTTGATCGAAGAAAATACGAACTTCTTAGCTTTTCGCCGATTTCCAGACGAGAGTCACAGGCCTGTTAAAAATTTCAGTATGAATTTCGAACTTTTTTCCACAATGAACCTTCGCTTTTCTTCTTTTTCTTTCATTATAGCGGCACACGAGCACACGATTCGCATTTCATATACAATCTGATAAAACGTGGATCGATTTCTCCTCGAAGTAAACTCTAAGACACTTGTGTCATTCTAATCGCGAACGATATTTGTCAAAAATTTCTCTTTACACGCAATTTTTTTTCGTAACTAGTCCAGCCAGTTAGTTTTAGATACTCGCAAACTGTAACGTCGTGTCGGATAAGAAATTTAGAAGCATCGCGTTGTCCGTTTGCTGCAACAACGACGTAACTAAAACATTAACTCGAATTGTACTATCGCTTATTTTTAATTTGCCATTCCACTTGTTCATGGGAAAGAATAACGTTGCGCGTCCGAATAGAAAATTTATCTTGTAAAGGTTTCGATATAGGAGGATAATGCTGTTACATAGAAAGATAACTCGCGAATTAATACGTCGATTATTCGTTCCTGTTTCTAAAATTTATTACGTGATCGAGATCCTACCGCGTGTTCCTTAGTTATCCAATTTAATACGCGTACGTCGATAATTTGGAATACAATACCTGTGAAGGCAAGATGAATTATTTACACGTTAATGTGATACCGTGCTCGAAATCTTGACGCGGAAACTGGATATGTAGAGACGTTTCAACAACGATCCGACAACAAGTACGGCGTGCACCGTTGAACACTCGATATTACACTGGTATGGTGAACTGGGAATCCCGTTAATTCTCTACGGTGGTCACGTCGATAACAATAGTCATCCGTGACAATAGGAACTCTGTTAGCAAAATTCAAACGTGGCCGATGCAATACCATATACATGAAAGTTGTAATTGAAGTTGACTATTGTAACCACGAATATTGTTGACATTTTGTTGAAAATGCGTGTCTAGTTAAATTATTTTACACGTGCTACGTGTCTGTTTTTCTTGCCTGTATCAAGCTGAACAAATTTAATCCTGCTGAAAAGGAGAGACAAAGCGCGGAAGAACGGAAGAGAAAGAACGTTCGATCGAATTTTGCTTCGAATGATTTTAATAGAAATTCGGAATACACATAACGCAATTGGGATTTGTATGAATTTAAACATCAAGATCATTGCGCGTCGATTTGTAATTATTACAGTGTTTAATTATTCATTGGGTATTTTTTAATCATCGAGGCAAAAATTATCAGAGTATATAATTATATTTGTAAAGTTGTCAATGCGGCATTTTTTACTAGGTGATAATAGTGATAAATAGCGTTAAATAAATGATAATAAAAGCGTTAAATTATTGAATAATTGTAATAATTATATGAAAATGTATAATACATTTTCCTATTTCGAATCTTCTGAATTCACCAGCAACTGTGATACTGCTGCATACTAACTGGCTGTAATAATATCTTAAGTTTTAGAGAAACACGTCTAGAATTTCGAATGGAACGAGATACATCTTTTCCCTGAAACATTAGCGGCGAGCTTTCATAAAAAATTTCGAGATTTATGTGTGAATTCATAAAGCGAGGTATGTTCACACGAGATGCTGCAACATATAAGAAACGACGATTAATTTGTCAATAACAAAGATACGACGGAAAAACCTTCCGTGCAAGGTTTTATATCTGATATAAGAATCGTTTAATAAGGCAGCATCCTTAAAAGTACACGGAAGCGGAGCAGAACTAAAAGTGACGTGACATAATGTGACGCAGCACATAATGTGATACCAGATAGCAGACGATAGGACAGTACATGACATGACACGACAGAATACGACACGATGCATGACATGACATTACACAACGTGTGACACGATACGACAAAACGCGATACTATAGGGCAGGACAAGACGAAACAAAACTAAAAGTAAACCTGACCTGTAGCGTCGCTGATTCAATCACGTGAATTGCTTTCTTCCCTATGAAGGCTGGAAATCCGAAATAAATACTTGCAATACGGACAAGATACTTGCAACGACTGTACAAAGTACTTGCGTTGCCCTTATTTTCCAACGAAGTTTCTTCTTGTCAGATTCCATATTTCGTTTTCACAAATGGTATCAGAGCGTCGAGTTTCCTCAGCCGTGTGACGACGGTACTAACGAATGATACGAAATTTAAACGAGCACGTGGTTTACTATCGGTTAAACGCTAACAAGATTTCGACGAACACGAAAAAACTGTACTCTGGAAAATGATCTTCTACGTGTATTTATCGCTAAATTAACTCGCAAAAGGGGAAAATACTCGCGTATAAAAATCTACCGTGGCATCTTCGCGTTCGCTCTCTGATGTTTTGTTATCAGGACTGGGGGATTCCGGCCAGCCAGTTTCCGGTACGTTGATCGAATTGATTGCTCGAATATGTACCGTTTCAGCGAAACAATATGACTGGCATTTACGCATCAAGTCGTTCGCATCGGAATCTTTGCAACAATAGTAATACACTTGCATATCGATTTGCGGCGGTATTCAAACGGCAGAGTATACAGACGGTGCGGGTTTAGTCTCATCGATTGCAACAACTCTCTCTCTCTCTCTCTCTCTCTCTCTCTCTCCCGCTGTCTGTCTGTCCCTGTCTCTCTCTCTCTCTCTCTCTCTACAAGGTGTCTCAACGTACTTTGCCATTAAAACCAACGCACTCTATACGCACGAATAAGATGAAAATATGAGATATTTTCCTTCTAATTTCTTAATAAAGGATTTACAGGCTCTTCGTTACACGACATCGTCTTAGCCTTATTTTTACTTATAGAAGACACTGAAAAATGATGCAACACCGTGTATGTACGCGTCGTAGTTGCCAGGCTGATCACCAACGACCAAGCTAACGACCGTATTGCGCGAATGTCGGACGAGGAAGTTTTATTCCAATATAGAAATTCACATGCAAACGACGCGAATTGCGAGACTATTCAGGTATAAAGAGAACTAAAGCGAGCCTTGGCCCGATTGTCTTCTCGTTAAGCCTGGGATTAACGTCGCACGGGCAACCGTATAATTAAACGCATGGTACAATGCATAATAAGTCCCTGGCCCCCATTGTAACAAAGCATTCATCTTGCACAACGTGCATTGTAACTTTCGATCGAGATTACCAGCGGTTAATCAACCGATTTCCGATAAAAAAGGGAGCTCTTTGTCTTTCTAATTGACGGGAATAATCATCGGTATTAAGGGAAGTAGCGTTTTTGCGCGAAGTGTGGCTCGTTGTGGGTTTGATGCGCTTAAAGCGTGAAAATTAACGTCTTCGGAGATTTTTTAGCGACAGATTACGTACGTCTACGTCGTCGTTTGTCGAATTGTCGAATGAAATTTTCATTCGCGCTCACTATACCACCGTGCATTCTATTTTTCTCGGTTTTCTTCGATGGGCGAGACGAAGAGCAGCTTGCAGCGTACGAGCATAAGAAAACGGAAACGCGGTCACGACGAGTGCGCAAACCGACTCGATTAATTTCTTTTACAAATGGCAGGACAAGGCAGAAACTGATCCGTCCTTTGGTCTCTTACGATTGCTCGTTCTCGCGCTCTTACGAGGATCCGTATTCTACTGTGATCCACAAACAGCGAACGTTAATACACCTGGCGGAGTCAAGTGCTGTTTTATCGCTGGTTAGAGGAAATACTAAAAACCTTGAATTGCAGACGCAAAAGTACAGGTAGAGCGTATTCGCGAAAGAGAAGATATCTGCGGCGTGAAGAAACGTCGATACTTGTTATAAAGTGCAATTTATTTGTACGCCGGTTAACTTTCGAATTTCCGCAGAATAATCGAATCACTGAAATTATTGTGCATCGAGGAAATAAAAATTTCTATCGGCCGATAGACTAATAAGACAGAATATCAAGCATTATTTGGTGATAATTGGAATTGTTCAAATCTCTCGAATCCCTGAATAGCTAAACTGCGGGACTCTTAATTGTCGAATTCTTACGTTGCACGATTAGAAAATTGCCGACTCTCTATATTCTAGAATTCTAGAACCCTGAGATTCTGAGATTCTAAAATCGACAGATTTCTAGATTCTTAATCGAATGTCGCGATTTCCAAGACAAGTTGCTCAGGTTCGTTTAAATATTCTGCCGACTCGAATATATTAAAAAGAGATAGTTTATCGTATCGTTTGCCTTGTTTAAGTGGGGATAACGATGGTAAAAAGCCGTATGCCGACGCGTTTAAACGACGTCAATTAATTTTGGATGAGTTTTGGGACACGAGGGAGGTTTATGACGCGATACGTTGGTTTAAGACTTGGGAAATATTCATTGCAGCTACAGCAAGAGTAATATATATATACTGAATGTAGGAATGTAGGTGGTTATTATCTCTTTTATACGGTGATAAAACGACGAATACCCAAGGAGTGTGTTTAAATTTATTTAGCTTGTTCGTCGTAAAAGTGTTTTTTACTTTAGCGATGCTAAATATAAAATGTACGTAAAATGTTCAAGTACGATATTACAATATTACACAATATTTACAGTTAAACACCGTACAAGAGGATATCTAATATTTAATAGCGCGAATAGCGTAAGAAACATGTAAAGGCGCAGAAATATTTAATCTACCTGCGCTCCAATCATCGATTGCTCCCCTAACTTTTAAGCGGCACTGTATACCAGCCGGAGTTTAGCTCTTCAAACTATGAGCTTCGAGGTGCAGGTGAATTCTACACGAAATTTCCCAGGCTGCGTTTGTTTTATACGAAGAAAACTCGTTTTTGGTTGTCACGGGAACAGATCTTAATATAACTCAAGAGAAGCAATAATAAGATTCGTAATATTACTGAAATTCGTGTACGTGGCAAAATGTAACAATACCAATTCGTATTACCAATACCGCGTGTACCACGCATTGTCGAATACCATTTATTCGGTTTATGACAAAAATAGTCTCTCTTAATTAGTGCCAAACAACAAAAATCATAACGATAGCATCTATATATAAAGTACGAATAAAAGTAGTTTCAACGAAACACAAGAACAAATTCGAGTCCTCTGGAAATTGTTTTGTTATACATGAAAAGTAAAGTTCGATACTAATCCACTTGTAAAGAAATATCATGACACGCTTCGTTCGTTCCAATAATGGAGCCACACGTTCGATTCTTTCTTATTAGCTTCCGGGTTGCGTTTCGTTTCGAAAAACTTTCGACCAATACAATCTTCTTGCTGCAAGCTTTTTTTTCCCCTCCATTCTCGATTATTTGCTCCTGTTTCTGCAGATAACGTTCTTCCCACGACTATCTACATGCGACCTGTTTCTGCAACAGCTTGGCCAAGATGAAGAAAGTCTTGTACAGATACGTTTCTATTCCAAAACGTGCCTACTTTCGGTCACGATCGTTTCTTTCTCGTATCTGTGCGTCGCACGAAGAACTCTTTTATCCGATAAAGTATTTCGATATCTATCGCGAATCGTATAATACACATATGCATCGACAATTAATATTTCGTCGAGCTGATTTTACGTTTAATAATGTCATTTGGGCCAATCTGGCATATTGTTAATTGTTACTTGTATAAATATTCCAATTAGTTTCCTTCTACAGATCATCGAGTTTCTTTCTACAAATAGTCCAAGTGTAACGAAGTGACACAAATTTATAGCGGTAATTTCGTATCTACGAGGGGCTGAAATTGAGCTGCAAAGAACGTAGAATGATAGTTCGAAACTCGAGGTAGTATAACATTATAATTATCCATTAAATGAAAAAGAAGAGCACTTCATGGTAATGTACAGCACGTGTCTGAACAGTTTCAGCCCATCGGCATACACGCAACATCTCATAACATGCAAATTCTTAGGGACGGTGCAAGCAAATTTCGCGTAACAAGTACACAGGTATAATTTATAGCAAGGTAACTCAAAGAAAAAGAAAAAAGAAATCGTTGAAATTGCTAAGTAAATTTCATTTGTCTCGAGGCTACAAATTTTAAGTAGTCGTACGATTGTTAATAAGAATTTATTGTACCAATTACTCCATAATCGCTCCATCATTACAGTATGCACACTGCAATGCAAACGGGTTTTAACAGGCACGCGACACTCCATGAGCAACAAGGAATCACATAGAACAGAGGCTAACAATAAATACCCCCTTGACAATGGGGGACGCATCTCTATGAATGGAGTGGTCCACTTAAATGACTCGCCATGGGACCAGTTATAAGTGGCTTACGGTGCTGCTAACGTAAGCTCTATTATTCGACTTGCAGCGATCCGGAGACTTCTCTCGATCGTGCTCGTTCGGCTAATACCGTTAATTACTCTCTCGTTGAGATCGCACTTGGTGGCTGGGACCGCCTAACGAACGCTAATTGGACGTTGCCGTGACATCGTAATGCCAAGAATACCCGGCAATCTGTCTGGCTATCTCTCTTTCTAGTCCAGTCTTTCCCGTAAATTATAGTGACACTGTGCCGTCCCTATTTACGCACACTTCGATCGATGACCATCCCCCCCCCTCCTCCCTCTGAAGACTTTATTCATTGTACTGTGATTACAAAAAATATTGCCACGCGTCCTTGTTTTTCTATAGAATGCTTTTTTTCTTGTTTTACCAGGTTCTATATTTTATTTTCGTACTATAAAATTTTATATTTGGACTTAATCAGGCAGTATGCAAATGCAATATCAAAGACAATGGTGTACGTACGACGCTGTTTCTAGATATCTTATATTTACCACTTTATATTATATTTGAAACGTTTGGTTAATTCCCAGGAGTAAAAGCGATCGAACACGTTGGGTCGAGAGAGCTATAGATTTCCAAGTATGATTACCGACGCTCCTAGTTGCGACGAGAAGAGAAGAAAATTTCGGCAACTTCGGATTAGAAGGTATTTTGAAATAAAGACGATCGTTTACGAAAGTCGGTGAATTTCGCGAATCAACAGACCTGGCAATGGTAGAAACCAATCGCGCTGTCTTTACCGTGTACCGTGTATCGCTTCGTTTCCAACGTTCTCCGCTGGAATCGTTCAGCCTCGATTGTCCAACCGCAAATCTTCTCTTCTCTAACAAACGATATCCGAACATTCTAGTTTTTTTCAATTGCCTATCTTTCACTGACGCTACACGTCACTTTGGATTCGATATGTTTGCACGATCCATCGGTGTCCGCGCGAGCTATTCTACACAATGGCTGCTTAATCCCGATGTTCCATCAAACTTCGGCGTGCAAAGCTCGCGATCCGGTCGGCGAAGGTTAAAGCCTGCAGGGCTTACAGGTTACGGGTCGGGTTACGTAATCAATCCAACCTGGTGGCCGAAGCTCTTAAGAGACAATGCTTCCTCGAACAATCTCCTTCGATCGATTGGGGATTGTCGCGTGAAGCCAGCTTTATATCCGAATCTCGTCTAGTTATTTGCTTATACGAGGCACGTGCTTAGCTTTGGACCCGGGTTATGGATGAGTTACACGTAGCCAGGGCCGAATCGAACCGCCGAGGCTATCTTCGATCAAGTTATCGTTCGCCACCGAGATCTCGCTTCTCTTGGTTCACCGGCCGCCATATCGCCCGATCTATCGGATCGGATCGGAACAAATGCGAGATCTTGGGGGAAATTTGTCGAAAACGTGTACTTGCTCCGTGGTGGTGAAAAATGATGTATACGAAGAGATATAGAGAGATGGTATACGGAAGATGGTATAGGAAAGATTAGGGATTCGTGGAATTCGTAGGTTCGCGTTCCTCCCTTCAGTTGAAATCGTTAAAATGCTGGTAGTCAAGTAGGGAATAAATTTTGTCAAGTATGGAATAATACGTGTCCAATACGGTTCAAAACGAGCGTTCATAAATCTTGTACTCGAGCCACGCAACAAAGTTGAGTCGGGCTGCCATGCACAGATAACTCTATTCTGCGCACCACGCTAATGAACACCGGAGCAAATTACCCTGAAATATTATTAACAAGTAGCAGTATATTGTCTATAGAATGTTATTAGCAACAGATTAATCTAACCTCTTACGTTATCGAATCATATTCATAGGTGCATATTGCACCTCGAACGTAACAAACACGATTTCCTGTCATTGCCAAATTGAATTTTAACGCGAATCCTACCTTACAGAGCGGAGTATTATTCGGAACCAGCTACAACACATCACGCTAACGCGATAGATTCCCCTCTAAGGAACTGAGATTGATTTAAAATTTAGGAAAAGATCATCGAGTATCGATTAATTCATCGAGAGGTCAATTCTATTTTTCGCTTCGTTTTGGAAAAAAGTTGACGATATGTAATTAGCTGAACCGAGCTGCGATCGAAATTTGTGCAAGAAAGCAATAACGCTATCTGGAAGAACAGAGAAAGATATACGAAAGACGATGGAAGTTTCTCGAGTCAATTAGAAAAATAGAATTAAGTTGTCGCGTAATTCGGTGAAATTGCTCGATTAAAGAGGAACGTAATGAGATTTGGTTAATTAAGAGAACACGAGGCGACGCATGTGTCGTTTCCTATGATCTACCGTTAGAATGTTGGCTGATCGCGTTGCTGCCTGGCCAAAGTACGCAAGTAAACTTGCTACTTCGTTTCTAGCTAACTAATCTTAACGTTAACAAGAACACGTGTTCTTGCACCTCTTCTGCGAGGAACGCACACACACACGCACGCACGCACACATACACACGCTCACGTAATTAACGAGCCTGTGTAATAGTTAAACTTCCATGGACTTTGTCGCGTAACTGAGAGCATTGATCATGCAGTTCGTTGGTAACTACTAATCGCTCTTTGTTGACACGCTACTAGCTTCGAACGTAGTTAGCGTTGTTACTGATTAAACTCAGCGCAGCTTCGTTCTCCAGCGACTGTTTCCTCCTTTCATCTTTGTCGCCTTTCTTTTTCCTTTATTTCTCAATTAATCGTCCAGAGTTACTTTATCGTCAGATCCTTACAATCCACCGGAATATAATCGTATGTAGGTTGTTGGCGACTTATGTTCCCACGATAATGAGAAACAATGAGACAAAATAGCCCTTGAGAAAGCATATTGAACGGTATGAAAATTACTTTGATCTCATACGCGCCTTCTCCAATAACATTTGCACTTTATTCCAATTTTCGTTGAACTGTATTTCTATCAATTAAAATCGGAAACATAAATGGCATGGTGTGATCCATCGGTGACCCACGCCGCCACATAGAAACGCAGATTATGGCTCACCGATGGGCACACGCTGGTTTCAACGCGTTAAATATATACGATATTTTGAAGAAAGTACGCGCAATTAAAGTTGTGTCGCGTAAAACAGCATTTACTATGTACCAACCTAACGCGTGTCTATTTGTTTTTTTTTCTCACAACTTTTTATTTCGCAGCATATACAACCATTATGCGCCTGAAAGAGCAATTTGCCTGTCTTCATACGAATGGGCTGTTGTAAGCTGGTGCGCGTTCACAACCAAATATTTTCTCCAGTATCTCGTGGCGAAATACAGCGATTACTGGATACGGCGACTCACTCGACCACTGCTCAATGAATTTACGAGCTTTAGGAAGCTCGAGCGATTCCAATAATTCAACGTCCCGCCTTTGTATCAGATAAGGATATCAGGGCATCCATTTGTTGAAAGACAATACTTTGCTTCGAGACGTAGCAGTTTTCTGTTTCTTCTCTTTTTCTTTTTTTTTTTGCACGTATCTTCCGCTTCCACCACATATCCACCTGCCTTTGACTTGTATTCTTATATATACGTCCTTAGAGATCTTCGTTCTCCGTTAAAAAGTTCATCGAACCGTAAGGAGACGTTCGCAACGTTATTTCACGGTGCAGAAGTAGATATACAGGGTGTTTCCCTAATTATGATGTAATCGATAAGGCTACACAAAAAAAAATAGGCCAAGAATATAGAGAAAAATTTTGTCGTGTGGCGCTTCATTTTTTGAGAAAGTGAAATTCAAAAATTTATCGAATATATATACATATACATATCGTGTAGCAATCCTTACTCGAGCACGTATAATTCGACAGTCTACTCTCTCAACACATCTTCTCAACATTTTACTTTCTGAAAACAAGGCCTTACACGGAAAGCTTTGTATTCTATATTTCCGATTCGTTTTTTCACGTAAAATCGCCCCCTTGTTGACAGTACCGTGCTTACTGGGACACCTTGTATAAACACATAATACATGTATACACAGGTGCGCAAGGTATCTGCTTCTGCTTAGCCACTTAAGAATCAGCTCGCGCCACGAGCGACGTGGTGGACCTTCGAAATGCCACGCAGAGACGTTTCTTCTGATCCATGCAAAGTGGACCGTACTCAGAAGCTTTGGTTTCCTTTTCCAATTTTTATCTTTTTTTCTTTTTACTTGCACCGTGCCGGTATCAACGGTGCAAAGCAGAAACCAGCCATTCGTATTGTTCCCTAGATACAGTAAGTCTGCCTTGTTCAAACTAATAGGGAGACGAAACTCGGTTTGGATAGCGGAATTTTCTGATGTGAAATTTCATTTCTTCTTGCGCAGATTGATCGATAGTTTCTTTAAATATTTATGCGTCGATTCAGTGGATGCGGGAAGTATTCGTATACGAATTCATTTCAAAGAAGACTTTATGATATTGTTGTTTATTAATCAATTTCTTATGGACAATGAGTATGTTCGTATATTTTGGGAAAATCTTTAGAATAGATGCGATCCAAAAGAAGAAATAATTACTTGTATAACTTGTGGAATTAACCAGGAGAAACAAAAAATCGACAGAAATATAGAAACGATAGGTGTTTGTACAGTTCTTATCCCGAACTGCTTGCAGGACAGTTTATAGTGTAAAGACATCATATCGTTGTTTCATAATCATGATTGATATCGCCAGTATGTTCGGAAACGTTATCGGCGCCAGTAGCAGCCATAATTCCGAACTGTTCAGAATCATCGTTGAAAAATGGGACGTAAACGCGCGGAAACTACGATTCAATGCCCCAAAAGAGCTGAAACAATTATAAAGTCATGAAAGGATATCCTACAGAATAATAATCAGCTGTATGGTTTAATTTTAGATTGTTAAATTCATTGAACTTGTGTTGTTTTTATGAATCTTTGAAAATTCACGAACTACGTGATACATGTGTCAGCTATGTGAACATAAAGATTTCCCGGAATATGTACATATCCGTGGTTTATAAAAAATTGGTTAATAAACAACAATTTCACAAAGTCCTGTTCGAAATTGATCGGTATACGAACACTCTCTACATCCACTATATGTAACTACATAGAGTTACATTCTTTTTGTACTTCGAATTATCGAAGCCTTTCTTTGAATGCTTCGACATGGAAAGAAAGATACCTCTCCGTTACTACACTTTCGTTTGCTGTTTTCATTTGTAGAAAATCGTGATTATCGCAACGAAACCATTTCATTGCATCGGTATATTTAAGGTTTTTCTACTGTTGCCAGCATCGGAGTAATTACTACGTGCTTTACATAATTTTCGATATTACGTTTCTGCTTTTTTAATGCCTACAATCGTGGTTTTTTCTCAACATTGTGTATTTTTGTTAATTCAGTTGCATTCACGTCGCTTTCCAGTTTTTTTTTCTTTCTAATTTTGTCGCATTTTGTTCCGATAGCTAGCACGCTGTTAGTTTCATAGTAAATTCTTATAGTCAGCGATAAAATGTGTAGATATATATATTTGAAACGGATAATAGAACGTTTGGATATTAAGGTGTTCGGATAATTGGTGTTTGCACAAGGTGAGATCTACTGTACTTCTAAATATATTACCAATTACTAAAGTTGATATAAAAATTCGCAAACAATTCATCAGATACGCGTGATAAAGTCGACGAACAAGAAATTTTAGAAACTTTACATAGGAAAACAAAAGAGCTGCAAATGAATGTTCAAATTATACACGACACAAATTTTTCTCCTAATGTCAAAGACATTTTTTTCGCCTTTTCTCTTGCATTAATTTGACCCATGGTTTGGAGGGATCAAGAGAACTCGAGAATTCCAATTAAAACTTGAGAGAACTGGAAGATGTTGCGCCTCTCAATAACACATTACACCAACAAAGATGTCGAATTTTGAAAATGGGTAAACAAGGAGATTGCGAAGGCAGTTTCATGAAATTAAGGGCGCGGCATTCCTGCGTTGCATATCTAAGCTCCGTGCACGGAGGATTCGTAGAACGAGTATGCAAAATTCAGCAAACCGGCCAGAAAATCTTCATCGACGTTCTCACGATCCTATTTTCGCCGACAATCCCCCGACATCGTCTTAAAACCAACTAGAAGCTGCGTTTCCTGTTAGATTACGTTTCGAGATTAAAATTCTTCTATCCTTCGAACCTTGTTATATTTCCGCGTCAACGCTTTGATCGTTCGTATTTTTGCAACGTTTACGCAAAAATTACCCACGAACAGTGTTCTAGAATTATTTGAAAAGATATTTTCATTCAAAGGCGCCATTTTTTCATCTTTAGATTGTCATATAACTTTAATTAAAAAACTTCTCGTACGCGTTAATTCTCCTGTAATTATCTTTATGCTTGAGTTATTAATAGACTGCGGACATTTATGCGAATTCTTATTTTCGTAAACTACTTGCTAATTACTAAATTTACTTTTACTTATTAAACTGTAACACGTACTTTACATATAGCAGATATTTTCTCGTATTACGTGCATCTTTGTATTCTAAAATTTCCTGGAAATTTGTTAACGCATCTTTGAAAGAGTTGGTTACCCATCGACGTTGAAAATAATACTGGCAGAAAAATCGACAAAGTTAATGATGAATAAAAAAAGATTTGCATGAAAGTTTGACGCGCGAATGTGCAACAGCAACGAATAAATTGAAACAAAAACCCGACAGTTAGGTTACAGCAATGTTGGTCAATAGTGGCTGAAACATTGGTAAGCGTTGTTTTGCAACATGTGCGTCAATAACGGAAGCGTTGTGGTTAATGGTCTATCGATTTGTACTGTATCATAAATAGCATCCTAAACGACTTTTCTGTACTTTTTTCTTTCCCAAAGTAAAATGTACAGATTTTCTTCCCAAGAATCTTGCCAGGGTCTTTCTTTAATTTTATTTTCTCCTTCGTTTCCTTGTCCTACCCTGCTCTACAATTGATGGCTTTCCTTTTCGTTTTAACCGCTTCAGATCTTCTGTTCGTTTTCTCTTTCTGTTATCTTCTAGATTTATACGTTAGCCATATATTTCTTTCAATCTCGTCAGATGTTTTCTACCTCCTATTTTATCGATATTTTTAACAATATCTTTCCACCTTCGAATCTGATAACATTAAGGTCGATCGAGGAGATTTTTAAAGGAAACGTCTACAAGTTAAAATGTTTCAGCAGTCTTCTAACATTGAGCGTTGTTATTAACGTTACCAAACTGATAATCATAATGTCCCTTAAAGAATCTTGTTTCCCTTATACTTGCAAAACGAGAAAATAATTCAATTATTTGACCAGAAAAAACACTGGGTCCCTATCGAAATCCTGTTCCAAATCTTATTTTTTGTATATATATATATTTGCAAAAAGTTGCTCGATTCTATCGTAATTTCTAACGATACAATGCTATTTTCGATTTTACCGTTAAATGAAAATGAAGTACTACAGTTCTCAATCTGACACCAGTCTTTAAGTTTCGTGTTCGGTTGACAATGGCGACGTGTATCAGAATAGTCGAATATGTCACTCGAATGGAATAACAGGCTTAGAGAGAAGGAATCTATCAATAGTAGTTCAGTTAGTAGTTAGAGCTGTTGTTACATAGCATCCGCATCGATCAATCCTCTATCGATCCATGCAGTACAGCGTTCAACTCTAACGTTAAAATATTGTTACCGCAACGCATTAAAGTAATGCTGTTAATTTTACTAATGATCAATTAACTTGCGATTATCAATATGGTGAACGAGGATAATTAACCGGAGTAATTTAAAATTGAAGATTTTCATCCGCTTTTACGTTCAACTTCCCTATGAATTTGTATCTTCCCTTCTTCCGTCGTATTCATAGAAATACGAATTTATTATGTATTGGTATAAGCACTCTGTTATGATAAATTGAACAAGATACTGTATTTGAACTACAAAAGAAAAATAATGAAACTGTGATGGATGCAGCAGTGTAATGTATAATATAACGAGTAAAGGTAGCCAGCGAAGAAGAGGAAGACGACCGGCAACGCAATTATGTCAACCCCCCGACTGTGATAAATCATCATATTAAATAATTGTCTTTACCTGTGGATAAACTCAAAGTATATCAGTTATACGAACTTTAATCTTTCCCTTCTGGAAAATCTGATGTGATTGATTAAACGTACGCTTAAATTTCAATTCCAATCTACGATAGATTCACGCTTCGATTCAGATTTGAATGCAGATTTATTAATTCATCTGCATTCATCTAAATTCATCTAAAATATATATATATAAAGAAACAATTTCTTAAGATATTTTATAAAAATAGCTCAAAATAGCTATAGAGTCCCTGATAGATTCGAATGTATTTCCATATATATTTCTATATTTGATACTATGAACAAAACAATCACTATTAGAGTTGATAGAAAACTTGTGAATTTCTTTGATTGAACATATTGTGAATAAACGACATCCTAAATTTAACTTTTATAGAACTAAGAGAGAAAATTAAAGAGAGGGAGAGAGTGTGTGTGGATGTGTATGAAACACCTTCAACGAAACTATTCTAGATTCTTTCTTACGCCGCTAGATTAACCGTAAATAAAGGTTAAGGTGTTTTGTAACTATTTCTGCAAAAACAGGGTCACAGCTTTTGTCAAATAAATGGCTTTCTAAAATGCAGCTTTCCCGAATGCACTCATAAAGAGTCCATTAAGGGCAGAAAAGTGGTTGTTTACCCCTTGTATTTTTACATGCACATAAAATGGAACACTTTTCGGCCGATGTGTTACAAAATGTACGCTTTTGACACATTTATTTAAATATCTGCAAAAATGTATAAATGTTCTCTCGTTGTATATGTATATAATCACGCGTTTACAGTTTATTTTGCATTTAAATGACATGTTCAAATGCTGGTTACAGATATTCTACATCGAGATAAAAAATGAAGAACGCTCCACATTCATTATTTAGATTGAAGCTGGAAATTATTTTCGGAAGTATTGATTGTGCTACTCTCATTTGAAAAATCAATTATTTTCCATTTAATTTTCATTCTTCTCGTCGAAAGAGGTTTTGCCATCTTAAATTTCAATAGAACAGAGTTCGTTAATGCAAATTAAATCTTATCACGGCGCCTAATTGTATTAGAATCAGCAAATCGGCAGTCGGAAACGATAAAACATTAACGCGCCAAAAGTGGATTGAAAAGTGTTTTATATAGTAAATGTGTATATAACATATAATATATAATAATATATAATAAGACTATATCCTGAATAGTCTCGAACAAAGATTACCGCCTGTACCACCGCAATAATTTCTGCAAAGTTGTTGCTGATAAGGTATGCGGTAATCAAGTGTTTTTCATCGGTGTTATTAATGATATGCAATAAAGCAGAGATACAATAAGAGCCGAGATCTCCACGTCGAAATAGATTAATGACAGTAAAGTTTCGAGTATTTTATGCGCGAATAGAAACTCGAGATATAATGGAAGGGACAATATTGAATCAACAAAAGAACACGAATCGCTTTATTTATTTCAATAATATCGAGTTTTATACTTGTAGAGTGTTATAAATATCGGAGTTTTTGTTTCCAATAAGTTCATAGGCCACTACGACCAAACTAATATTATCAGAAGAAGACGAAGAAGAAAATGATGGAACTTTTGGTTGATGCGAGCAAGAGCATAACGCGTTGTATAACTAATTACTATAGCGACGTTTTCGTCGCTAGTGCGGCGTTCATGGCCTCAAGAACGTTGATCGAAAATTCTATGGTCTAATTCGATTTTTAACATCTCCTAGTCTCTCGAAATATTTTTATATTTTTATATTTTTTATATTTTTATATTTTCTCAACTCTCGAAATTAATAAAGTTAAGGAAGATTATAGTAATTTAGAGGATGCAGTGTTTTCAAATAGCCATCGCTAATGTCAACCATAGGGAGATACATTAGGAAATTGGTCGGAGAATTTTAGTCGGAAAATCGGAAACTTACGTGACATTTCTTGAAGAAGGACCAGAATCTATTTCTACGTCCGAAACTTGATCGAAGGTAAACTTCTACTAGGTGGGGCGAAACTTGCAAATTTCGTTGTTCTCGATCGATCGAACTTTTCGTTCAATTTCCAGGGACGGTGCACCGCGGTGATGAGTTGGCCCTAGCAACGGAATAACATTCTCTCGCCTATTCGTTGAACTAACAGATCGCTAAATTTAAGTAGTAAAGTGCTCGAGGAGCGAGTCGTTACTACTATCGAATTAAACAGTCTGTTACGAGATGTTCCACTTTCGACGATTCGTTAGCAAATCATCTTTAGAAACGACTCTCTAAAAAAATCAATGGAACACATTTATAACAAAACACTATAACGGAATATGATATCATGGATATAATAGAATATTCTATATAATAATTAATTGTACTTTATAAGTAAAAGCTAATAAGTAGCGTTCCTAACATATTGTAATTTTCTACATATTGTTGCAACATTATAGAATTAGTAATATCGCGAATCCTGTTGTTCTGTTATTTCAAATTTTCGAATACGCTTTATTCATGAAAAATGTGAAAAACACAAAAAGGAACTGAAATTTTTTAATCTTGGCGCTCGTGAAAAAATATACGATATATATATATATATATACACACACATATATATGTGAACGTAATAAAAACTTTATTATAAAAATCCAATAATTTTACTAAAATAAAATCTGGCTTATTGAGCCGGCCTTTAATGTTATGTAAAGAAGAGTTATCTTCACGTTGTTTCAGATTCTATCGACTTATTATTAATGTAGTATAGAATTTTGTAAATCAGAGTTACACGAAATATGAAGCAGCAAATAAATCCGATTCAATGTTAAACAAAAATTGCGAGAGTTTCTATGAAAATTGAACAACTTTCCCGCCGAATAAATTCGCGTCGGTTGTTATTTATAATTTACGATATTACATATTTCGATATTAAGAACACGGTTCCAAAAAGTAACAGGCAACATGTATTATTCGTAAATAAATGCGATGAAATTGTTGAGTATTAAATTCACGCATATAAATACAAAATTACCGACGAAAGAGTCTGATAATTTCAAAGCTTTCTTCTGTGATATTATCTGAAAAGATACCTATACATTTAAATATCGCCCTTACGGGGAGCAATTCCGCGTCTTTTCGTTACAGCAGAAATTCAGTAGAATAGCCACGAATGCACGTGACTAACGCGAAAGTTGACTCATATAACAAAGGATACGTGCGATGTGACTCGAGTAAACTCGACACTGTGTCAAAGTTCGGCTTACTTACGAACTCTGTCTTAACACGTACACCACAAAACACGATTGGTGTCACGACACGTGCGATAGTTAAGTATAAGTTACGTATAAAATACATGTAAATATATGTACAAAGTATAAACACGCACATACAAAATCTACGCATAAATTTTTCCTGTATGTATCCGATTACATTTACATTTATGTTTACATTTATGTAATCAAATTTCCAAATATACCGATCGTGGCTATGATGATAATTTGATGATAATACCATCGACGTTAGTTCTTAATTCGCGAATAGATCTCGAACGCTACCTTATTCTATGGTTTAACGTGGAAGAACAGGTCACGAGGAAAACGAGGGTCATTAAGACGGAGATTGATGTACGCGATGACGTTTCCAGGGAATATAAAACCATCGTACCACGAGAGAAGTGGGATCGTGACGATGGTTAATGATTCCCACTTGGGATCGACGAGCGAAAAAAAATCTGACTTAGCAATCATTGTTTTACCCCGATTGGTTTCTCTGGTTGACCGTGCCGGGAATTGGAAAGAAAGGGGCGATCCAATTTCTATCCAACGAACGAGAAAAAGACGAATTAGGGTGCATGGGAAAAAGCATCGTTTTCTCCTGATAATAATTTCTCGCGGCGGAACGATGACATCTGTAATCGATTCGGGTGACTAATGATTCGCGTGACCAAGAGAAATCCTCTTTGGCTGAAAAATATATAAGTGATAAATAACTTGGCACAGGTTTTTCCTTGACGAATATTAAATTCGTTTCTTCTATTACTTAGAATAATATTGTTTTTTCATGCTGCTTCTGTGAAATCTTCTTTGATATATGCACATACGTTTACTTATGTTTGTCCGATTATTCTTGTTCTTCTCTTTCAAAAACAAAATTTCGTATAATTTTGTACCATATTGCGGTATTTATTGAAACTATTGTCATTATTACTTGCTTGCTCGTTCTATTTATTATTATGTGCATCCGTGACACTTTTACGTAGATAATGGAAAGGCTCCATCTTCTGGATAGGTAAATATTCACACAAAATAAGTAATATAATGCAATATCTATTTTCTTCGATATTCAAAAAATTCGCTATGTGAAAGAAGACTATAGAGATACGTAACGAGTTTTGCAGTATTTTTCTTGCTTTGTTGCGTAATTAGTCCTTGAGATTCCGGAAGAATCGAGCCGGTTGCCGATTAACTAATTATACCGAACAAAAGACTTCATCAAGTCAACAACGAGAGGATTAAGCGAGAAGCCTGCAAAGTTTCAGGAATCTCTTGGTTCTACGTTCGTGGCGAGCCTCGACACGCTGCGGTACGATTTGTTCAGATCAAAAAGAACTCATTTTCCGCTAACGGTTCATGACTGTCGTATTAATAGAAATCGGATTTAACGAATCTATTTGACGTTGCTAATTAAATCGTTCGTCCAGTGCCTGAAAATGCATTGCCCTAAATAAAATAAATTGATTATATATAGGGTGTAATTATATACCCTATATATACAGGTATAGTAAAGTGGTAGAACAGATTAATTTTGTGTCTCGAGTTACGAATGCTAGTAATTAGTTTTAAGAACTCGGAAATTTCATGTCTTTGATCGATATTCGTTCATTTTCGTGTATTATGTTATCGTTTCTCAAGAATTTCAAACAAACTATGATAAAAAGGTTAATTCGTGTCTATATTCTGAACATACATTTTCGAAAATGACGGCTATTAAATTGATAAATTCTCAATTATTAATAACAATTTTCTTTCCAAAATGCTTGTTGTCTCGTAACGCGATATAAGAAACGACTTTAAATGCAATTAATTGAACGTGAGATTGATATTTGACGACAAATTGACAATAAAGACAGTATACAGGTAAGTCGCCAAGAAAATCTATTTTTCCTGGAAACGGGGAGCTAAGAACCAAGTCACAATTCCAATTTATTACGTAACTGCCTGCTACATCCCAAGAGAGTATGACAAAACGAAGGCTTGCTTTTTTGAAGTGGACAATCTTGAGGAGTGTGTAGTCTTGATTTACAAATATATCTATAAATATATCCGTTGACAAATATATCTATAAATAATATTTCAGTTTACAAAATTTGTATCAAATACCACGCGTTGTCGATTGCACGAAACGCTTTATGGATTTTACTTTTGAGAAATTTCGAAATTTTCACCAACTTTGACTCTCACTTTATCAGATAATGATCGTTAGATATACTTTACCCGTTTACGCTGCGCATATTAGATTATTATATTAACAATAAATCTAGAAATAGATATCTCCTAAAAGCGAACAAATATAACCATTTTTTAATCTAACTTATAATTTAATAAATATTCCACGACGAATTATAATTTACAATTCGACAATGATATAGACAAATTCTGCGCCGTAATTTACGAAACTAATATGACATGCGTGTAGTTTATCGGCGGCTTACAATTAGGAGATGCTGTTAAATGTTTCCTCTAAAGTTTCTCGTGGCAAATTGCAAAAACAAAAAACACATTATAGTATGCATAAGGTATGTAACGATGTTCTAAGCCCAGAATTCATGTTCGAATTTGCGGTGGCCGCGTATTAAATCATACAACTGTTAGAATATTACCCTGCAACAGAGCTATAATTGAAGTTTCAAATTTGATAAATAGTTGCACTCACGTTCCAGTTTAATGAATGTCTGAGACGATAATGAATTTGGCAAATTGCCTATGCGTTTGCAACCCATTTAGAGTTATCACACACTATCGTACAAAAATTTGATAATGCACAAAAGTTTTAGAGATGACTAATTTTATGATATTCCTTTCTCTCCTCATCTAAATTTCGTTTATCGTCGATATTCTTAACTTCGGGCGAAAGTGCAATTACAGAGAGACGTAGAATATTTGGAAATATTTAATTCGAGATTCCGCCATATAACTGACTCGAAATGATTCAATCAAACGGTACGCGGTAATACTTTGCTCAACGGGTCAGTGCCAATTCATTGATCGGCGTGTCATTGGATTTACAAATTTATCCGCTGCAGGATTTCGTTTCATTTGTAATTCCAAGTTGTCCGGTGAATACAAATCACAGTTGATTAAGGATTATCTATTTAAAAAAATTTCATTCACCAACAAAATTACTTTCGATCGTTCTATACGATTTCAATCGAAATCAAATTGAAAAGGAAATCCAGACAAATTTCGATTAATTTCGTTTGACTGAAATTTGTTACACGGCTTGATTTACTTACTCCTTTTATCCTACACTAAGCGAATTACCATTTTATAGTAAATAATTTTTTAATTTCTTTTTAATTAAAGGGAAATAGATATATAAACGTAACCTTTTAACCTTTGACTTGTTCCACTGAAAAATATACATACGTACATATACATAATATACAAAATATACATACGCGTTTATTGATATACAGGATGTGCTACTTGGATCGATTCCTACGAATATCTCCGAAACTATATACGATATCGTAAGGTATTTCCAAGGGGACATAATTTGTCAGTGATATTTTTGTAGGTAGGAACGTAGAGGACATATTACGCGGATCAACTTTTATTCTTTTCACGGGGCTACATATTTTTAATACTCTACGCTAATACTTATTTAATAATCCCAATAAAGAGTTATACGTACTACTAGCGACCAAGAGTTTAAGAACAATTGTTATTCGATAACGAGAATAATATAACTTTTTAATAGAAATTTAAATGATCTTTATGAGAGAATAGACTCTAAATGATATTTATACGAAATTTGGCTTAAACTATGGGACAACGAGTATATGGCTATTACGATTAACTAGTGAAGTATCGAGAGCATTTCGAATACTCCAGAACCCTTCATTAAAATATTTGTCGAATCAAAAAGCTAAACTGTTTTACATGCTTGGTATTCCTAACCGCTATCGATTCGACTATGTTTAATCTAACAACACGTAACTTTGCGAGCATTCTATTTGGCTATTCAGGAACATTGACAAAAACAAAAAAAAAAAAAAAAAACACGGATCGATCGGATGCAATTTTCAGAGCGTAACCGAACCAGTTGCTGCGTGCAATAGTCGAGGAAAACGAGAGGACAGAGCGGAAGAGTGTCCTTGGAAGAATTTGCAGTTTCTCGTTTGCGTAACATCGCGCTAAATGCATCGTAGCAGACGATTCTTACTTTCGCGATTATGTCTTACGTATTTAATTAGACTCACTCAAGGATGCCTTCACTTATTACAGTTATTTTTCTCTGCATAATTTTATAGCGCGTATTAGAGTTGTATAACCATGTTATTATCTTCCTTTTTACATGATCTCTTGTATCGATAGTTTAAATTCGCATCGTTGATCTCTTTCTCTGTTATTTACGATGCAAGGAAACGTTCGTTAGACGCCAATTAAAATAATGACATTTTCCAACATAATGAACCACCACTCAGGAGTCAAACCGATCATCTTCGCTTTTCGCAAATTCCTCGGTTTCTTCGTTTCAACGCGCGACGTATCGACAAACAAGCGGTTCGCGTCCATAAATTCACTTGCTATTAAAAAATGATCTAATTACGCGTGGCTTCTATTCCAATCATGGTGATAACCATCGACATACGTTGGAAGCCAGTGCGATTAAGTTTAGTTGGTTTTCTACGATCGAAGCTCGATTAGTTTTTTTTTTTTTAAACAATCCAGCTGTATTGTTGTTATTGGTATTGTTTGTGTGTGTTATTTGATGTTAAACATGGCTGGCATCTAATAGTCTAATATCTAATGTCCCCCATGCGTGTGTTCAGAAGTTTTAGTTTGAGAAAACTGAGATGAATCGTACCCACTTGCTTTCTACGAAACCATTAGAACACTTCATCGCTAAGAGAAAGAAAATAGTCAGAGGAATACCAGTTAACTGACTTGAGATGCATTGGATCACATTAGAAAGATTAGAACCATACTATACATATAACGTTAAAATTCAAACGTGATTTCAACAAAGACACAGAATTCAATGCAGTAGATATAAAAAAATTTCAAGCAGGAAGACCATCAATTTTACTATAACTATAGTTCAGCCTTTATTATATCCCTGTGGTAGGTCAACAACGAAAGAAGATATATTCCAGCCGTCAAACATTATTAGTATGTACATTATAAAGACAAATCGAGGCGACGAAATATTAAATGTATCCGACATCGATGACATTATTTATGAAGACGTTAATAACGGTAACAATTAATAAACATAAATATGGCTATAATCGTCGGTTGAAAATTTCTTAACAAATAAAATTATAATACATTTTCCTGTCTTTAGTTATCTTACCTATAGTGTCAATTATTTTTCAGTTGAGAGATCGATTAACTCCAGGAGTTCGAAAATTCAGTAGAAAATTCAGAAAGACGCGAACAATTTTTTACGTATATCGAGGTCATATCTTCCGTGTTTAACAATATAAAAGCTACATCTTAGATACATCTTAGATACAGTAAATTTCTATTCGTCGAATACAGGCGAATTACGAACAATTCTATCTGTGGTCCTTTGTTGCTTGAAATGTCTATTTATGCTTTCTCAGAACTTCATCGTTTGTTATGCTAGGGATGATATCAAAGTCTTTGAGGCATGATTGAAAAAAGGTTGAAAAATACCGCTCCAAAATCAAAAAATCCATGCAAGTTAACCTGGGAAACGGTCGGGGCCCTTTGAAAAAATTTGTCGACGCGTCTCCCATGTAATCCATCCCAAACAGAAATAACGTTCGAAACTAGCGGATATGACGCGTGTTTGTACATACGGAGCTGCTCCAAAACGTCGACATAAAGAGAATCAATACGCCATTTTTCTCGTTTTTTCCGCCTCGCTCAAACGTTCGTTTTCGCGCGCGTAAATCCACTTTCGTATGTTTGTAAATGGGCTCGCGCAATAATCGATAATAATTTACTGCGAGAGAAATGACGGAGGGAAAAAAGAACGAAGAAGAAAGCAACAACGAAACCAGTCAATTTTCAATTTGACGTCGACGATTTTATCGTCGTTCGAGGTACGAACTTTTTTCGGTAAATAAAACTGAAGAGCAAGCTTTCTTTCATCTTTGTAATTACTAAATGGCACGCTGATTTATATATTAAACAAGAAAATACACTCCCTCCCCTTTAAGTAAAAAGAAGTATGTAAATACTCGGTATCAAAGGCCTCGTATATTTTACATTGCAGGCGAAAAATTATTCAGAATTTGCTACACGACTCGGAGAAACGTATAATATCAAACAGGAAAACGTACAGATCGATCGAAAGCAAGTGTGTCTCGATTATTATATTTAAAAATGTCCAAACAGTAAATCTCTCTCTTCTTATTTTCTATACTAATAGACTGTGTTACGTAAAAATATATATATATATATATATATATATATATATATACACACATAGACGTACAAATTGTGAAAGCATTACATTTTTCAGACGCGTTATCGTTTCGTCGCATAGTGTAACGATATTACTACATAGAGAATTCCAATTAATTTCGCGCGCAACTTCATCGCACATCTCCGTCATCAATTCTCTCTATCCTATCTTCCCCCTTGTTTAGTGGATCCAAGAGGAAAATTTCAAACGCCTGTTTCTTCGCCGTACCTCGATTTCTATCCTACAGCGAGCAGAGCGTGTTATTATCAGCGAAGTCGTCGCCCGATTAATGATTCACACGAGGAAATACATCCGTATTTAACAACGTCTGCTCGCACTCTTTCGTGGTCGCAGACATCCAGACGAAACTAAAACGCGAGTCGACTCACAGCCAGAAACTCTTTCGGTGTTTCCGCTTTCTCGTTTTCTCCCTTTGCTGTCTTTTCTCTGCCATTTTTTTTAACCTGTTTCTCTGACTCGCCGTAAAAGAACCTTTTCGTTGGCGTATCTTTTTTCAGTCGTGTGATTTCTCTACTATCGCGTTTCCTGTATATGTTTACAATATACAGGGTGTTCTGTAAATTATGCTACAAGCGGAGAAACGATAGTTTTATGTGTAAATACATGAAATGTAAAACGTTCGAGAAAACTGTGGCCAAATACATATGTGTTAACTGTCAACTATAAATGTGGATATTTTTACCGTAATCAGAATCGAACAGCGTTTCGCATAAATTTCTTGGTAATTTGATAAATGAACGTTGTTATATCGCTTGGTATCCGGGAAGAATCTGATTTCCACAGATACAGGGGGAATTTTTAATTTATAACGGTTGAGAGCGTTAACGACAACGGTGGAAGATTTGATAGTTGATACACCTCTAAGAAAATAGTTGGATTGTTGTTAAAAATATCTTGAAGGTCTGACCATCGGCAGTAAAGCTTTATATGAAAAATTTCATATTTTCGACTTATGTTTTCACGTCGAATCTTGTTATAGGACACTCTGTACATGTCTATAAAGACGAAATGTTTAGTTCGTTACCGCTCAAAGCTGATTTTTGATGTCACTTGCAGACGTGCACTGGTTATAAAGCAGAAAGAGGAACATTTTGTTTCTTCCCGCAGCACGTGGAATTAATATCGTATAACTGATTTGACGGTGGATGCAAACGAGTCCACAGAAATAGTATAGCAATTATTCGAGAGCGATGAGACCTAACTTAAACAGGAGGAGACATGTGCGACGAGTTGTCTTTTTGGGAGAAATTTGAGCAAACCATGACTCGGTTGATTTCGAGATTAAAACGTAATTTAGCCGAGGAAGATTGTGAATGTTCATGCATTATGGAATATTTAAAAGTGCAAAAGTGCACAAAATACACGTAATATTACAAAATATATATAAAAAGAAGGGAATTTTTATGCATATTCAGAATCGAGTAATATTCAGAGATACAATGTATATATATAATATAATTATGATAATAAATGAAACAAATCTCTGTTTGACTCTTAAATTACAATAACAACCACTAGTATTTGTATGATTAACCTTTCTCTATTTCACTATATTTTACCATGATTTTTCACAAGAAAACCAAATGACATAGTAAACGTTCCCTAAATTTATCATAAACATATAAAATATTAAAACGTTGATCATAATATGTACTAAATAATTTCGATACATTATGATATTTGGTATATATAATATAGCATTCATAGTATATTAATTTATTATAGAATATATAAAGATACTTACGTATCGCACGCACTTCAAGGAATGAAAATGACTGTCAATGGCAGTGAATTAGTCGAGACAGACTAACCAATTGCAATCGTCATTCGGCATACGGTGCGCACTGTGTACTCAATTGTACGATGCGCAATTGTACTCTTCGTTACAGCGTTCTACCGTATATTTACAGTTTGAGATATTCCTTCGCCCAATGTTTAACTCGGCAGCGATTGTAATTCATAATTCAACGCAGCGCGCGGATAAAATTCATGACAAAGCAAAGCAAGGGAAAGGAGAAAACAAAAAAAAAAGAGAAAGAAAAAATGGAGATCCGTCTCAAAAACGAAAACAACGAGGGAGGAAAAAATGCACGAGTAAAATTGCAGAGAATTTTCCAAGCTGACTACAAATAGCATTTCACCGAAACACACCACCGCAGCACGCGGATAAAACAAATTCCCTCAAACATTTTGCATTCAGTCTTTAAACCGCTATGTCATCCAACTCCGCTCGGTCAACATCAACGTCACCAACAGGAAAAAAAATGTATAGCTACGTATCTCCATGGAAATTTAGATAAAAAGGGAAACTTAAAGACAAAGGAACGAAAAAGTCAATCGACGAGAAAAAGCAACGAAGTGGACCACCTACCTTAAACATTAACCCAAGATCCCGAAAGTTTCCGAAGTTTCAAAACCCCGATTATTTCAAGATTTCAACTATCGAAAATTATAAATTAGCTCAAGTAGCAGGAACGACGTATAATACGCGATAACTGCGAATTTGAAATCAAAGAGCATATATTCTAGAAATGTTCGCAGTACTTCAATACTCGGTGCGTAGATTTCATATTACAACGGAATATCCCAAAATACCGCGTTAGTAACCAAAGCAAGATGAAAAAAAGAAGAGCAAGTGAAAGCCACATATAAGAAAAATCTCTGTACCCGCCGAGAGAGTTAGGAAAATCTGCCAAATGTCCCCCTGGGAGGATTGTAAATTAAAATAAAAAATATAAAAAATATAAATTAAAAATAGAAGGACAAAAAAAAAGAAAAAATAACCCACCGAGATAAGATCGCAATAGACGAAAACCACTAGCCGATTATTAGTATTGATGTTACTAATCAACACTAGCATCCAAAATTCTAGAATTCGAGTAATAAAAAAAGTCCAAAACCCCAAGAAACTACGAACCTGATGAAAACCGTTAGCAAAGATCGAATACTTGGCAAGTATATCGAACGAACTGTTATATGCATATTTGACTATGTAGTATTCGATTTGCGCGAAATGAACCTTGGATATTGTGTAAGTACACATCGAAGCTGATCCTACCGCCACTTCTGTTCCAGATATTCGAGGCGAAGGGGAAACGCGGCAACGAAGAAGAACCGTGTCACGGAAATGTATTGGTGAAACGTACGTGCACGGAGATCGGCGTACAATTATGCAAAGCGAGGCTCATTTTAAATGTAGAAACGCCAAGTACCATTTATGGTCGGCACCACTACTGCCACGCTAGTACCTACGTACCTATACTACTTCGGCATTTCTACAGATCGTTTCACGCGTATACCAATTCCTTTTGTTTCTGTTATCTTTGTCAAGCAAGAAACCTTTGTACAAACGTCGCGTTACATTGGCAGAATTAATACGATAAATATTTTTCCGAATACTTTTATAATCTCTGCATGGTTCACCAAGCAAAGGTACGTGTAAGAAAGGAAAAGAAACTACAGTAAATTTCCACATATGTTTGTTTCTACCGTGACGTAGTAATTTTCAAGTAGGATCTCCTAAGTAGGTTATTCATGCATTTGTAAGAAATTGCAATTTGGAAAAATGCACGGAATACCGGCCGAAGGTTAATTTACATAACTCTACTTCGCTCTGTATCTTTGAAACACGCTGTATACGGAATGTTCGAGCTTATACAAGTAGTACACGCCAGGAGCAATGCGCGCTGTGCTTTTTCATGAAGATTCGTCGTCGCCACCGTGATCGTGAAATTATTCAGTAATCTTGGCTAGTTTCGGTGTCTAGTCAGCGATCCAAGCGTTTGCAAGCCTGAGCCTCGTTTAAAGACGTTTTTTAAGTTAAGAGTGGGGCCGTAATCACCGAATTTAGATCTGTACTAGCATTCCTCCATGGTTTTGCACACTTAACTTGTCTTTGCTATCTATGCCATTGTCTTTGATATCAGGAAACGCGCTCCGCGATTCTTTAACAGCAAGGAGAAAGGTAGTTTTTGCGAATGGAAGAAACATTGCAAACGTTCAGAACAGGACTACGACAACTTTCATGGGCCGAGACCCATTTTCAAGGTAGGTTAGATTAGGATAAATTTAAATTACAAGGCAGATTAGGATAATTCGTAGATTATTAATCTCTAGATCCTGTATTTATACAATGGTCAAAATTAGTTGTGGCAAAGGTAAACGAGGGAATTGGGTTGATAACTAAGCACTCGAGACTTCTGAATGAAAATTGCTGTTGTAACAGAGGGGCAAGGATGTTGACTCGAAACATACAAAGCTGCTTTTCTTATCGTGCCGTATGATTATTCCAGGATGCTACTGTACATCCTTTCGCGGGGCATTATAAAAAGCGGAGGAGGGAAAAGAGGGTAGTAACATCGTAAGAAAACGAAAACTACGGGTGCAAGTTGATTATGTTGCTTCTGCTCATATTACGTGGTTATTTCTATACTATCTCCCATCTTCGTTGGTCTTAGCTTTCAGAAAGATCAAGGGAGAGAAAAAGAACAAGCTTCTATATAAAATAAAGAAGAAGGTCGCTAATAAAAAATGAAGAATTAAACATGCGAAAGTTACTTACACGAACGCGTTCGCTTCGCGCAACTGCCACAGGAAATTTCAAACCGTACACGCTTATACTCGAAACTCACCTAAAACAAACGAAAAATTAAATGTTACTTTCTATGTTGCGCGTGCGTACAAATTATATTCGCAGCTGTAATTTTCGAAATTTCAAAGCCGGAAGCAAATTACAACATCGTTCAGTGGAAGAATGAAATCGGAAAGCTTCGCCAGCAAATCTTAATATACCTAATGCACGATGTCCAAAGAACTATGTAATCTGTCAATATCGCGATAAAAGGTTATACTGTGCTTTCGCATCTTCGATATTAACCGAGCCGTACGTGTTTCGCGTGCTAAAAGAAGAACCTCATCTACGTCACACGATGTAACAACTTGCCACGTCGTCGATCACGCGAGTTTCACAGCCACATTCCATCCCTCGCGCCACCACTATACACGGTGCAAATGGTTGACGCTTTCAAGGGAGCGCGAGGCAACATGAATGACGGAGGGCAAAGCTGATCGACGACCAGAAGAGTTCAGCCTCTCAGTCTCGAACATGGAATTTCATTACTGGCGAAACTTCCGACATAACCGGCAAGTTTTTCAGCAACTTTTATGCACTTTGCAAGTCCGTGGACCGCGCCTTTCCACGCGGAAAACGGACATCAGGCCGACGGAGAAAACTTCGTTCTCCCCGGAGGGATGCAGAATTCGATGTGTATAAACCGTGGAAAGACTCGCGTGGACCTAGAGTTTAATGAAAGTTTGGCATTGAAATTCGGCAAATCGGTTCATTTTGTTTTAACGCGGCCAAAGTCTATCTATTAGGTCTTATTTGACTAATGTAAAATTACAAGGACAAGTATCTTTTATGGCAGGACATTTTTTAACCCGACAATCGTTATTTTGTTCGCAGCCTAGTATCTGCACAATTTATCGACACGCGTTGATGTATGATTCATACGACGAATTATTAAAGTTAGTATCAATAGTTGTAAGATCACGATGAATCGTTGCTCTATTAATATACATCATTGATATTAGTAGTTATTAAGTAGCTATTGAAAATATCATCGCTAACATCAATCTGAATAATCCACGAGTATCTGTAGCCATAACCTTCAAAGGAAATAGAATCTACGAGCTTTGAAAAATCGTAAAAGTTCATCGCGACGCTGTTTAACTAATCCACGCGAAACGTACGTACATACCGATGCAATAAAGAAAAGAAAAGAAGAAAAAAAAAGAAGAGGAGATATAAAAAGCAACATTTTCATTCATAATCTTTATAAGAAAAATAGGACAGGATCGTGAAAGTCTTGCCATTAAAAGAGCTTCGGGTCAAAGGCTTTAATTCGACGTACATATTTAGCGTACCGATGCACGAAACAAGCCGTAACAAGTGGCGTTCCCACTTTCACGAGGAATAACGAGCAGGAAAATCAGCCACGACAAATGAACGAAATGGGTCGTCGATGTCTATGATATTACGGTCCCGTTTGTTCGCGATTTCGTTTCAAAAGGCCGCGTTTCAACGAGACTGGGAAAAAGAGGAACCAAGTATACTATATATAAGTCGGAGAAGGCGAAAAGCACGAAATCTTGTGCCGAAAGTTTCTCCTATTGCCTGAGCACTAAGGAAGCTCGTTACATCGGCGCTCTGCTTTTGACGATGATATACACAGGGTGGTCTAAAATTCACAGTAGAGTTTAACGAGTCAACAATTTCTTCCGTTAGGGAGTGAATTTTTTAACGTATTTCGCTAAATATCAAAGACGATATCTTTTAAACGAGCGTGACGAAAAAGGAGTATTTTTATATCTATGATACGTTCTTTCTTCAAAAATTTAAAATACCTCTCACTTTAAATACGATTTTCATATTTTTTTACAGACTACGAATTTTAAATTACACGCACGTTCTAATCGTTAATACCGCTTTGTAATACCAGCTTGTACCCCTTTTTATCATAAGGAATACAATTTCTTAACGTCTTTATTAGATATCTAATTTTTTCAATTTTCAAGTTAACGTAACTAAGACTATCTCGAGCAGAGATATATCTCCGTCTGTTCAAGACCATTGAAACGGTAAGGATTTATGACACTGCTGAATGGGTCCTAAGAGTGGTCTTGGCCCGGAAAATCTTTAAGGGCCAACAGTGTCATAAACTACTCGGGAGAAGAAGCAAACTTTTATCCTTCGTACCATCGTTTTAAGCGATCAACAACTGGGCAGATGCGACAAATCAGTCGTTAATAGTTGTTGTTTTCTATCTTACGAGAAACAAGGGTCGCGGTCTGGCCGCTGGACAGAACAGAGTCACTTACGCAAAGTCAGTAGTAGAGTCACGGTTCATCTCCGTCTTACAAAGTTCAAGGGTCGTGGTCTGACTGTCGGACACGACGTAACAGTAGATATTTTGTATCATACCTAGAAGGGACAGTCCCTTAATAATCACCCAATAAATTCCTATAGTCCACTTGGTAATCAATCTGTCTGGCCTGCAACTCCTTTGCTCCGTCAATCCGCTTACAACCGCGAGTGTTTGGACGCGTACACCGCCTGTTATTTTTTTATAGTGTTATATCTTTTGTCGTTATTTATAAGGTACGTTACAAAAACTCCCTTTGTATTACATTCGCGGAAATCTTCTTTCATTCTCACCGCATTGTCGACGCGTTTTTAATTAAATTTTCTGAATCAAAGGAAACCATATTTGCGAGTAGATACGTAGAAAAACTACGTAGAAAATGAAATTCAAATTAATATTCTTCATTCGCCTAATAGGGTCCTCGTCAAATTAGACTGTATTTTATGAACTCATAAGCACAGGAAATATTACTAGATTGAACAAATTGCTAATAAAGTTCTTAGTAATTATTAATAAAATTTCTCGCTAAAAATTCCCATTTCTAAAATAAAGAATTCTCGATGAAAATATAAAAAACGAAATTCTTTATTAAAATCATCGAATATGCCAGGCAATCGGCAAGTGCACTAAAAAACTGACGAAAGTCCCAAGCCATCAGAAATAGTAAAAAAAATTTTTCAAAAGGACGGAGGACGACAAGTTCGGAGTTCGCTGAAAGAAGAAAAGAAGAAAAAAAAGAAAAAAGAAAAAGGGGAAAATGAAGAAGGCAAGAAAACAGGCGAAGACAGCGGTAAATGATCATTTTTATTCACAACTATTCATCGTTCGCGTTTAGTGTTGAAATTGAGCGTTCGTGCAATCATCTCCCAACATTCTCGTAATGTATCGCAACGATGCGAGTCCTGCCACGAATTTGTGGCTCGTACGTGTTCGTTCGGGTATTCTACTCTCGAGGTGCAGCAGTTTTTGACGGAAGAAGCAGCCGGACTCACAAACTAACCACTTTATCCGGTAAATTCCGCACGGCGAGACTTTTGACCGTGCCCGACGTCGACAATGAAACTCGGACGTAAGTACGGGTACGAAATTCAAAGCACGTTAAACTAAATTAAATTGTTTTGGCAGTCGAGAAAAGTCCCCATGACCGGGGGACGTATGTTGTACGGAATCTCCCGGCGAGTTTGAAAAACGAAGGAGGCGAACTTATGAGCGTTATTTTTATCGTGTGCAAGGGACGTTATTCTTTTGGAGAAATACATACAAGGAATATACATGTATACGCAATGTGTTAACACCGTGATGAACGGTTAAGAGTTAAGAATGATCAAAAACTGGTTTTCATTATGTTTGAAGTAAATTTTCTAACTTCGAACTTGAACCTATTTGAATTTCATTGTTCGTCATATAGCGTTTTAATGGCAATTATTACGTGTTGGAATTAGAAGAATGCAATTTTGTAGAACAATACGGCGTTAAGTTAGGTTAATACGTTTTGTTTGATTTTGTTTCTGTTTTCTAATCTGCGTCGGGGAATTTTTAGTCACGTTACAAAGTTACGTTCTTTTCTTTCTTCCTGATCAAACTTATCCCTCGTACGTACAACGGTAATTTTTGAATGCTTTATTGGTCCAAAGTGACGTTTACGATGCAACAACTTAATGACATGCCTGCTGAATTACAGAAATTCACAATGAGGTTATTTCCATGAAATACACATATTAAATTCTAACAGAAATATTTGTCTGTGCTATTAATTTAGATGAAACAAGAATAATTAACGAGTATTATACAACGAATATTACATATGTTCTAAATATGCCCTCAACGAAATTAACAATATGATATAACGTTCTATAAGTAAGTCTACCATTATATTCAAATTTTGTCATTATAACAATTTTATCAAAGATATATTTTGGAATAATTAAGGTGCAGCTTTTTGTGATGATGTACACTTCCTGATAAATTCCGGATAAGTATATACTCATCGCCTCAGATATTACATATATTTAAAATTAAATTTTGCAATCATCGTCGATCGATATGAAAGAAATTGAAATATGGCAAGCTTTGTAAACGAAAATGTGATATCATAAAGGCAACATTATTGCACCGAATAAATTATATTAAAACAATAAGTACTTACATAAACGTAATTATGGAACAAAACATTAATACAATTCAGATTCTACGTTCATTGTTCCGAAGGAAATACGATTTATCGTTCTATAATATACTGCAGTAAAACATTCGTAATATCATTCGTGTTTCCTATAGCACATGTAAATGGGCGATTTTCAATCGAGAATAAAGCCAAGCTAACGAGATCATAAATTAGAATCGGGTACAAAACAAAAAAAAAAAAAAACGCAATTCCATATAAATCTACAATTTTAAAAACTAGTTTCGTTCAAAAATGTGTTTCAGTTTGTAAACGTTGCAACAAAATATTCCGCGTGTCGTTTACTTTTGACGTTTTACGCATTGCCTCGTTTATCCTCGTACAATAAAATACTTATAAATGCACGAACATCCATAGACTAATAATCAGTAACACGTAGTATCTTTACACATCTGGTAGCAGAAAGAAATATTAAAACCTTGGAAATACTAGATTTTTAAAAGGAAAATCAATTGCATATTCTAGATAGACGAAACGCGGAACAATAATTTTATGGAAAATCTGTTTTCGACAAATTCCTAATTAGACTTTAGTGCAGTGAAACAGCAACGAGGAACAAACGACCGGAACAAATATGTACAAACACTATAGAAAGGATCTGTGTTCCTTGACCGACCCTTTGAAATATCAATTTTACCGACAACTCCATTCACAGAGAGTTTGCGTGTAAATTAAAGGATGCTCCTTGATTACGCCGTTGCTCGTTACCCACTAGTGAAATAAGAAGTAGCCAAATGTTCCTATTTCACAGAGGCCAATTGATAATAATTTATCGAGTTCGCCTAATTAAGCGTAGCTTTGTTTGCAACTTGTTACCGTTAATGGCGGACGAGAAGTCATTAAACGAGGAGAAGCGCGCGGAACTTTGATTTATTTTGCTACGTGTTCGAATAACGAGCTATTTGTTAGGAGACTGTCACCAAGCTGCGAATAATTTTCATTTTCACGTTGACCGCACGAAAGTTTGCCAAAAACAGCCGTGAATAGTTTATGTGGTAGATCGTTCGTTGAACATAGATAGACCGAATTCACCGCCTAATTATAGCGACAATTGTTCATCGCTTTAATGATTTTCGTTTAATTTGATTTTGTAGGATAGCGTGGCGCAATTAGTTTCGCGTGTCTTTCCACGTGTACCGGGTAATTTTCAAATTGTTGTAGGTATAATTGGAAAGAACGTGATTCGTATAGGGTACAATTTTTTTGTGAGGGAAATTTCTTTTTTTTTTTTTTTTATTTTACTCCGAGTTTTACGATTTGTCCAACGGGATATTTGGTAAATTTGTGTAACTTGAGAGGGAAGCGAGTGTAAAGAACGGTGTTCCGTTTGAAGGAATCGTATTTAGAAAGAATGTTCGAATTAAATCCACAAATCTAACGTCTGTCTTTAAAAAATTAAATGAAAATTTGCGTTCTCCTCGTAAACGTAATGTTTATTGTAATGAATTTAGAATAGCGATAGTACAAGCTGTCTCTTAAGCGAACAACGCCGGAATATTTCCTTGGCCAAAGAAATGCCATAAAATCCCAGAGAAATTACATAGTTGTATCAAGTCAATAAATTTAGCGTTTCACGCTAGTAAGTAAACTTCTTTCGGTCAAATATACTCTCGTGTTTGAACTTGTCATCTTTTTCAACTACTCTTTGGTTGCTCTAACAGTGAAAAATGTCAACTTCTACGAAACGATTCGTCACCGTTTACTTCCGCGTATTAATCGTAAGTATTTTGCGAATATCATAAATATTTACGTTCAACGTGTTCTTCGATACAAAAATAAAATATTACGACGAGGAAAAATAAACGTACGTACATAATCGTGATCCTGTCGCGATAGAAATAAACATTAATTATATTACGAACATCCACGTATTTCGTTAAAGCAAGAGAGCGTCGTCTAATCATCGTGAAAGTCGGAAACCTAAAAAGCAAAAAGTCTTACGATTAGCAATTCTAATGCAAAACGGATAGCAGTGGGAAATTCGACGCAGAAATAAATAACATACGACATTTACTAGATATCAAGTTCGTTACTAAACTTTCTGCCGCAACGTTCAACATTGCCAGAAAATAACTTTCAGTCAATTTCTGCAAGCTATGGAGATTTAAACGGAAATAATGTAACAAGGTCCGGTCGTCCATTTTGCAACACGCGTTCCAGGCAAAGAGAGGGAGTTCAACCGTTACAGAATCGTGAAAATAAACCGAGAAATTCGTGTTTCGATCTAACAAACAGGGTATACAGGCGCTCACACAGCGCTCGACGTTCTACCTTTACTACGGGGAGGAAAGGAACGAACTGATTGCTTTAGATTAAAGCAGAAATTTACTTCTCCCTTACATTTGCATACGAGCCACGCTGCCGCTGTTATTAGATGCCACTCTCGCCGCCGTTTTCAAATTCACCAATACCAAGGGGCCGAGTGTACCGTTTATTGGCAAGGATTTACCAAAAGCAATTTCTTTATGCGATAGCATTTAAAATTTCGCAGGAAACGGGATTTCCTCTTTCGACGGCGATCGAAGTGGTTTCAAGAGGATTGCAATGCAAAAAGATGGAAACGAAACGTTTAACGGGCAACTATACGCGCGGCTAAATCGACCGTAGCTTTCATATCAAATTTTCGATGAAAGCAGCGTACACATCCTTTATAGATACGGAATCGATCGTGAAATTCTACGGCGGAAGATAAAAGAAAGTTTAAAGAATAAGCGGTACAAAGACGCGACGATTTAGACAAAAAAAAAAAAAAAACAGTCATAATTGACAAAAACGCGATGAACGTAACAAACTGTTATTTCTTAAAATACGTATCTAAGTTGAACTGATAAAATATTTCTTGTTAAAAATATTGCGCTCGAATTTAATATATATATATATATATATATATTTCTTTTTATTAACAAACGTTTATTGATCCAGAAATTATAATTAACAAATATACTTCCGTTATAAACGATGGATTATAATTAGTGATTGGTTTTGTCAAGAGTACCCTTACTTGACGGTACGACGTAGACATACAATATTTTATTGCGTTACATTTTTCACCCTATATCTGAGGATTAAATTCAAGTCGCTCAGCGGCGGTAGTTATATACGATATCGTCTCAACCTTCTTTTTTTTTTGTTCTGAAAATAATCTGATTATATATGTACAGACCTTTGTGACACTTTGAATATGTAACTTTATATAATATTCGTAGTCGATGTTTTTGTTCGACTGCGAGCGTTCCACGACAAGATATAGAACGGACAATCGAATTTATGGCAACAAGTGCAATAGGGAAGGAGGACTGCTGAGGGCGTTTCTAGCTTACGTAGCGCGTCATCAATTATCGGAAATAAAAATGGGAGTAGTGGCAGGAAGTTGATCAACTTGAGCGAGGATTCACTCTATCTGTAACTTGTCAAGGAAATAAGAAACGCGTCTACAGATAATATACGAGCAACCTAACTCTTTGCATGTAGAGAATTTTTTAATACGATCGATCAGTAGATATATACCTGATCCTAAGATTCTTTCGCAAAAAGACCAAGAGTTGTTTCTTGATTTGGAATTCATTCACACGCACGCACATATAACTTGCATCTTGCGAAATTTCACGTGTTAACTGGGCCAAGTTATACCGAAAGCTACCAATCCTCGATCGTCTGTAATCGAGTAAATTGATAATCCGAAGATTTTAATTAAAAAAGAAGTGGCATAATTTCTATTCGGTATATCCTATTTCTTGTTGTCGTTTTATACTTCTGCAAAATATTAGGTTGTCCGAAAAGTTTCTTTCGTCCATTAAGGAAATAACGAATGCACGACATTCTCTGTTTCGTATTATTTTTATCGAATCACGTATGATCGTAATAACAGAGATAGAAGAAAATGGATCGTGCATGATTCGATAAAATAATATCAAACGAAAACACGTTGTGCGTCTATTGTTTCCTTACAAGAGGAAAGAAACTTTCGGGACAACCTAATAATTACATGTGTTTGAAATGGAATTACGGCGTGGTAGTTTTAACGATTGCATGACGTAAGGTTGTTCTACGCGTTGGTAATTTCTAGCAAAACGAAGATCAGAAAATTAACGGATCCGTGCAGCGTTTAATTAGTTCTTCGTCGTTTTAAGGGTCGGTGGATCTCCGCGCAACTTGATCCAATTGTGCAAGAGTTCTCACATAAGACGCAAAAGAAACAAATGTATCTGCACAAACAAACCAATCCATCCAAACGGTACACTAACCTTTCCACTCGTAACAGACCAATCACGAACAGAAACGAAGCTTTCTTGCGCAATTTCTTGTTCCGCAGGAGTTTGCGCGCATTTCCGCACCGGGGATGACTTTCTGTGAAACGAGAAACTGGGCGTGGAAAGTAGCGAGAAAATACAACGAACATACACGAGCAATAAGGCCGACTCGTTCACGGTAAGTTATAACGGCTGCATCGTATTTCATGGATACAAATTGCTAGAAGCGTACGCAGCACCGCGCGTGGACAGGTAAGCGATGAGAGGACGCGAAACGCAGATTGGAATCCTGCTGAAAAAGGGACACGAGGAGCGCGAGTGTCGATCCGCAACGAATTACGCTATTGTTTATGTGTGCCGATCTGCGATTGTAACCTCGCGAAAGCGTAGCTCGAGACTCGTGCATCTGCGAGCGTTTTTTCTCTTTCGATCGTCGGACCGAGAAAACGAGGATGGTTTATAGTTTTATAGGATAACTTACAAACTGATGTTCGATGTATAGCATGGAATATATATAGCCGTTACAGACGCGCGACAGTCTATCCAGATATACAGAACGAAAATCGCGAAATGGATAAAGGTTAGACATTGTTTCCTTAAGAGATTGGAAATATCACATCCTGGAGAGATGTAAAATATCGGACAATAGTAAGATGCTATATAGAATTTATATTTTCATGCTACGACAGAGACACGAAATAATCATTTCTTTCTGCTTGTTTCGTAACTTATTTATCCGTTTCTATTAAAACTTCATCCGCTGGAAAACTCCCATTGATATTCTCCATTAAATTGGTAAATTTGTACGTTTCTACGCTGTAGCTACGGTTTTTAATTCTTCGGCCGATGCGAGTTTGTTGGATACACTGCGTTTGTCCACGTTGACGCGAACGTACGCGTTCTCAAAATTGCAGCAACAACTCTCGTGGCGTTCAAATGCGAGTTGTTGCACGCGAAAGGAATTCGGCAACAACAGAGTTTGCACAACATTTCCGAATGGACGCAGGCTCGAAATGCATTTTGTACGAGCGAATTACGCGACGATAATGTTCTTTGAAGGATTTCATTCAAAAAAAGAAAAAAAAAAAAAACAACACGAACTGCGAAAGAGCGCTACGTACATATTGCTCGTCGCGTGTGTTAAACTTGTACAATCGCGCATGAAAGTCTTCGTGAAATTCGTATAAAGTACAAAACGAAGTTTCATTCTGAACGCAAAAATTCTTTATAAATCAACGCGATAAGAGATGGAATGTTTCTACAAAACAACGTACCTTGGGAATTTATCAACAGAGTTTTATTCGATCGTCCCCTGTCAGCTGCACGCAGAGATTGAAATTTTTCGTCGTAGTCGAACCAGAGAACGAAGAAAAAAGATAGGAAACAAAGGGGATAAAAAAAAATAGCCGAAGAAAGACACAGTGGCCATCGATATATCGAACACGCTGCGTCCTTCTTCGTGAACGATTTTACGTAAAGTAACGTCTTCTCTCGGGTTCGATGTAACCAATTCAAGAAAGCCCGGGTTCTCGTCTTCCTTCGGACACGGAGTAGCTCGAGGGCAACAGTTTCTTTTGTCGCGTAAACGGACTGGAAAACCGTGCGACGATTTTACTTTTACTCTCCTTGCTCTACCCATCGTCGGAGCTTTCGTGCCCGAAAGAATGACTACACACTGTCTCGGATTCCTTTCGAGAGCCTCTCGTCAGATTAACCTGCTTCAGTCGAGATCAGAGGTATACTTCTTTTCCAGGCATGTCGTGTGAAACTGTACAACGAAAGAGCGACTCTGTATATAGGAAAGTACATAACTGAGATTTTGACAAGAACACTTTGAATAAAGGATCACTTCGGCGAGTTACATTTTCAGACGGTTCTTCCTCGTTTCGAATATTTCGCTTTCGAGCAGAGTTGATTCGGACAAGTTTCTTATTAAAAAGTAGCGTCCGATTCTACGCTTTTCGCATGGACACCGAGTACGTGTAAGAGCTTGTAAGCACACCGGGCTAGTCAAAACAGTGGCAAAGAAGTGACAAGGAAGTCTCGAACGACAGGTTTACGTTTCTAGAATAACTTAGAGACGTTACACTTGCTCGCCAACGAATTTCCCACAAGCGTCGTTGCACTGTAGTCTTCCGAGAGGCGTGTAAGTAGGAGAATGACGTACATTGACGGCTGCAAGTTCCCGGACGCAAAATCGCGAAGAAGGGAAAGAGCACGGAAAAGCGAGAAGCGGAAGTGTTTCCGTTATATTGTCTACCTGTCAATGCACACTGAACTTTCTTTTCTCAAACGCGATCGACTAACTTCTCCTCCGCGAAATTTAAAGGGGGCGAAACTACCCCGAGACGTCTAGAAATACGTAAAGTTTGGTAACGTTTACGAGCTCCTAAACAACAGAAGTCGATGGATATATCGAAAAAAACCTGCTTCTTTCGTTCTCACCTCTTTTAATTCCCTGTATTTTCGCGCAACTGTGATACTTCGTATGTCGTTCGCGTTGTAAAATAGCCGACGGATGAGATTTTTATCGTAATTTGAAAATATTATTACACGGATCTAAGTAAACTGAAAACAGTTACACGTCGGTAAATCGCGGTAGTGTAGCTTCGATTGAAAAAAGACATTTTTTGGTTCCTTGAAATTGTTTAAACGTTGGTGGGCAACGTTGTAGAACAAATGCAGAGCTACGGATGGGAGGACGCCGCGTCGTCGTGAAATTATGAAATTTAGTAATCTTCGTACTTGTCACCGTGATATTCACGATCTGAATGCAGCTCGAAAAATTTCAACAACTTTAAATTACGTTCCTGTCACGAAGTTCTGGTTCGTTGGATTCGTCGTGTTTGCACGAATCTCTGCGGGTATAAATAATTATTAGAAATAATTGCGTTGAACATTATTAAAAGAAAAAAAAGTGTAATAAATATTGGGACACTTGGGGGAAAATCAAGTAAATCATTAGAAGATTAACAAAATATTTGCGAATTATCGTTCTGTTCAGAATTTGCATTTACAGAACCTGAACGTTTACATTATTGTAAGAAAATTCCTACGTGTAATAAAATTCGATACTTCTTTCATTTATATTCGCTGTCTATACAAATATTAGATATAACATTAACATTATAAAGATGTATTGGACGTTGCAAATTTTATAATGCTCTTTGAAATAATAAATTAAACACCATTATTAATATTCGCAAATGTATTTACCTTCAAGTATTTCGATTTATTCATACAAGAATTTATATGAAACACGAACAATCTTGCCACATAATAAACGATTTGTTTTATCACCTTTTCCTGAGATAATTAGAAAATATTGTATCTTTAGAACTCACCTAGCAATATAAAGCAACTTGCATTTCCTTCAGAAATTACTTTCCAACCATTTCTCAACTCTTGGCCATACTTTCATTAACTTTCGTTAACACGTGGAGAACCTCGTTTTGCATAACAACATTTAACGATGAGAAGGAGGGAGAGAGTGAGAGAGAGAGAAGGAGAAAGAGGGAGCAGAGCTTAATAACGGGACGCTTCCCAGCGAGACCAATGACTCAGAAAGTAGCATAATTCATACATCGTTGTCTAACGCTAATTAATCGAGCGACGACGTTACGTGGCTTAACACCAGCGACGTAATAATACACGAATTTATACGCGAGCGTCGCGATGACTTCCTAAATAATACCGTTTTCTCTCTTAGTTAATCGGAACTTCCATTTATCCTGCTAACCTTCTGCAATTTGATTTGGTCAATGAAATGTTCGCGTTTGTATCTTCCCACGACTTAATTAACGACGAAGATACTTCGACGAACGATCAATTTTTCATATTTCACATTCGAATTTTCATATATCAATCTTGTTCTCATTTTAGCAGTCCAGAAGATTTTCTATGTTTTCGAAAAATGTTAAAGGTCTCGCCAAACAACGACGCCAATAACATTAATCGTCTAATAACGACGTTAATAACGTAGCTTCCTCAATAACGGAATACGTGAATTCTGCAATTTTTCTATAACAGTTGAGGGTTTTGAGCTTTAAACAGTTAACAGCTAATTTCGTTCGATGGAAAGTACTCGATTATTTTTTTTTATAAAAAATCCAATATGCAGCGAGTGCTCTTTTTAGAATTGCGATTGGTCCCGTTGGTTTTATTCTTTAAGCACGTTCTAAATAGGACTAAAAAAAGGACCAACTTTCCCGGTGACTAATGGAACCAGGAAAATTAAGCGTTTTTGCTGAACGCACCAGCTCCGAGTAAAGGTTTATATTTGTATACTTTTGCCCTGACTCTCAACGGTGTATACGTATGTATATCATCGTTGTGAATTTCAGGAAATGACGGAATGGCACGCAAATCAATTAGTGAAAATTTTGAGAGTTGGTAGAGTATTATATAAACCACGCATAAACAAAAAAAAAAAAAAAAAAAAAAATATATAAAATTGAAAACGATGCAATAAATTTGGTATTGCTTCAAACGCCATATCGTTATTACTATTATCGTTATTATCATTATTATTATAGTTGTTCATAGGCACATAAACTGCGAGGTCAATGATATCGTCGTTGCGACAAACGGACGATATAGTCTCTCTTAACCATCTTTTGGTACCTCGCCAAACAGCATCTTGAAAAACTTTATCCAAACCGGTGACAATCGTGTCACTGAACAGACACAGCAGGCTCCTGACAAACGCAATAACGACAGACATCGGTTGTCAGAGCGTGTTGCCTAAGTTTCCGTGTGACGGCACATGGTCGGTGAATTTTCCCTGTGGCCAGTTCGATGAAGAGCCCGTGGACGATTAATACGTGTCGCAGTGGATGCTCACGCGGTCGCTGCGTTTAAATTCCAGCCGGATTTCATAATTTTCCTCCGTCAGCGTTACGTGTACGTACGCTGACCGACGCCCAGCAATTTGTCGGACGTGGAACACGAGATCTATGGAAATGCGATGAGAAATTGCGATTTTCCTCGATTTATGAAACACGAACACCTGGAGATCCCGCGAACATTTTCGGGCTACGTGGACGCGCGAATGTTTGCACGAGGAACCGGTGTCATTTGTTCTGACAGACCCTCGGGTGTCACCGTGTATTTCGAGTGAATCTGCATATGAGATCCGGATAACGATATTTTTGCGTCATTTTCAATCTCTGTGAATCGATAATCTTGCCATTGTATGCGCAGTGTTGCGCAAAAGGCTGCAATCACGAATCTAGATCATCTTGATGGATGGTATCAGACGGATAGACTGTCAACCGGTTCCGATTTTTGCTCACTTTTCGTTCGGCCCGCGTCGATGCTATACGCTCCACGTTATTACGATTAATAGTTTTGCTTCCGATAGTTTTGCTTGCGCGTTGCAATCTTCTTCGTGCCGCAAACAACACAAGTATCAAGAAAAGGGTGTATCGTTTAAGACGTATTAGACGTATTAGTGAAAGCAACGAATTTAATTTCGAGGGAATTGTCGCAACAAACGCGTGGTTGACATCTACTCTATCAAAATTCCAAATGGTTCGAACGAAAAGTTTTGACACTGCACGAGTTACTCGTGTAACCGCTGTAACTTCAACTTACTTTCTTTTTTATTTATTTTATTCCGCATTTTATAATTTGTCCAACGGGACATTTGGTAACTTTTTATACGATTGTTGCAAAATAACACGTGGATGATTACCCCCAGCGGGATACCATCTTCCAGACTGTCTATTTTATTTCTTTAGCGAGGCCAGTGGGATGCTTTTTCCTTACTCTTCTTACTATATGAGTTTTCAGCAGCCAGCTGGTTTCTTTTTTCCTTGTATTTTCTTGCGTATCTACCGATTTCTTCTTTGACCGTTTGGTAGTTTTACGTCCTTGCGTAAATCCTCGCTTCAACTTACTTGGATCTTTTCCTAGCAACGTTCCACCATACCAACGATGTTCGATTACCGACAATGTTAAAGATATAAACGTAACGAAGATGCACGCGATAAACTGCGGTCACAGGAAATATCAATATAATCAGCTAAAGAGGACCAACGAAGAAACTTATTCTCCCGAAATATTAATTGCGGACTCGCGGCGTTCTGGAATTCGTGGGTTTAGTTTGAAAATTGAAAACGACCTGTACAGCGGTTAGTTCGCGTTTAACGCACTGTACTCTGTTTCTATCGTAATTTCGGTTGAACTACGTGCGGACAAAGGGAAGAGGTTTCGTTAAAATTCTTCTGGTACCGATAATACAGAAACGGGGGACATTTGCAATGAACACGTCCGCACAAAGAGCTGTTGTTTCATAACGTTAATGCAACCACAGACACTCGAGCGGAGCATTACGTAAACAGAACACGGAAATTGTCAAACCAGTCTAATGTTGTATCACGTTCGCTGATACACGTGTCCTGAAATCCCGATAACGAACGTTATTTGTTCGCACGCTTAATGACCATTACGATAATTACCGGTTTAAGCGGTACGCTGCACTGAAAACGGCCATCGTTGATGCATCGATGCATACTGCTAAGTGGAGAGTATCGATTCGCCTGCAATGCACGATCTTCAATTTAAACGAATAATTCGCCTGACCGATAAAAACCACTCCTTAAATTCAAAAAAACCTTTTAAACTCCATCTTCGTAACTCGACGACACTTTTCTCCAAAAGGATGAGAGAGATCCGTAAAGCGCCTTCGGCGTACAATCTACAATCTCTCTAGTTATAAATAAATGTAAATATGTAAATACCGTATATATTGTAAATAAAACTAAATGACACACCCTTCCTGTCGCCCCTCTCCTATCCCTTCCCTCTGTCCCCCATCACCCAGAGAAACCAAACGAAGGCTACCGAATTGTCCAGTTTCGACACCAGATTTTCAGAACAAAAAAGAAAATAAAAAAATACAGTATATAAGTACCGCCGCCGAGCGACTTAAATCTAGCTTCCAACCGTAACGATGAAAAGGTAAATCCGACACAAAATACTGTACGGCTACGTCGCACCGTCACGTAACGATACTCCGGCCAAAAACACTTCATAAATGTAATTCATCGTTTATGTGAATGTACATATATGTAATCTACATTTCCTGGGCAAATAAACGTTTATCAATATAAAAATATAAAAACGACACTTTTCTCCAGCGTGCTGATGATCGTTCCTTTCGCGTTGCTACACAGTACATACGAAACACGAAATTTAGTAGTCACGGCAATATACATAATATACTCGTCGATCTTTGCGTATCGGATCTATCGAAAGAAACCAAAGATCTATCGATCATCCGTACCGATGCGTCGAGTCGATGGAATACGTATAAAGATCGCAGAGAAAGAGCGCGACAATAAACAATTCTAAAATTTAATAATCGATTCCACGACGGATCTTCGATCCTATCGAACGTTTAAAAGGTTTCATTGATCGATCGTCAACTCTTACAAAACATAGGTGTATCTCTGAGCCTGTCGAGTTGTTGCAGTTTCGAGCCACCGAGTGACATTACAATGAAAAAAAAGAAAAGATTATTGATCGCTGTGTCATTTTTTGATATTTAAAAATCTGTTTACAATTCAACGTTCCTGGAAATCGACCAGATCGTCCAGCTATTTATAAGCAGCGGGGTATCGATTCTGCGCGAAGCGTGGAGGTAAAATATGACGTGGCCCAAAGAACACGAAGAACTCGTCGTGCTTTCTGTCGTCTGTCCGTGAGTTTACTTAATCGAGTTATGGGCGCTTTGCTCTACGGCCCGTAATCTCGTTATGCGACCGAATGATTTCAGTCGTAAAAACGCCAACCCGTGTACGCAGTCTGACGCGTTTTTATTATTAATCTAGCGGAGCTATCACGATCCCATAACTCATTGCGCGAATTATCGCGTCCCCTCTGCCATCCTAGCTCTTCGTTCCTATTTCTTCCGCAACTCGCATTTTCTCCTTGTTTTGCCCTTAGATGGAATAAATTCAAATTTGTTCGAGAGGAAAATTTCCTACGCAAAATATTCATCCGTCAAACGGACTATTTTCATTAAATTTAATCGAGATCCTGCTTACGACTTTTTATCCTGAGATCGTAAATAAATTGTCAAAGGAGATATAATCAACGGTTAATTAATAGAGAAACTCGAAATACAAATAGATATGTATAGACACTTATTCGGTGTTAGTTTAAAGCTGCTAGGCAAATAAACTATTATTCGACCGTGAGTATCCAACTACGTATATATAGAGTAGTATCATGATATTGCAATCGATAGAATGCAATGCTAATACAATCCAAAATTCGATTTAAACGTGCAGTAAAATAAAGCATCTAATAGCCAAGTTATGCGCGTATTATCAACAATTAAAACGCTGTGACGTAACCAAATGAAATGTTCTTAATGAAATTCCAGAAACATTTGTCGACACGTGACATGGCGCGATTCACGTGCTGTAGGAAGTAATTCGCGCGAATTGAATGGCGCCATTTTGATCAGCTTAACGGGTAGCGGAACATTTTGTTGCCAATCGCGCATACACGCGATCCAGCCCTATATAACGAGTTGCCAGTTCTCTATCGCCATTTTGTTTCCGCGTATCGTAACTAGCCATTATGATCTTTAGCGTTATAAGCGCAAAATACGAGTTAAATTGAAATTTGCTCGTTAGAGTACAGCGAATATTCAGCGATAATAGACGCGACATTGAACGGAAGCAGGAAGCAAATTACTATGCAATAGTAGATTCATGAATTTGAATTTCGGATGTATTACATAGGAGTTAATCGACTTTCGTCTTGATCGTTTGGCGTGTAAATGCACGTTCAGTTAAAGATATAAATGGCTCGGTAAAAGAACGCACGAGAAAACAACGACAAGTATATTTTCGTTGATTTTCGGATTCTGGCCTTATTTTATTACCAAATAGTATGACCAAATGAAAAGTATATTAACTAGCTGCAAAGAAAAAGATCCATGCAATTCAATTCGCTGGATATACGAGTATATGTAATTCTTCGTTGTTTTCTGTACGTACGTTGTTCATCGCGTGCAAACGCGGCCTTAAAATACAATGAACCGTAAAACACCGCACTAGGGGCTAATCATTGTCGCTTATTAGCTATCCACCGTTGGAATTAAGCTGAATTATATAACAAGCCGATGTTCCGTAGAAACAATGATTGGATTATCAACGTTGAAACGTGGAATACCTACAACAATGTGTATCGTTTTCACAACGTTAAGAAAAAACAATCGTTAATTCGACGACGAACGCACGAGTAGGAACAATCGAACAAACGTTCTTGTTTTACGTTCTCAACATTGTATTCGCTATATATACATATTATGTATATACCTAACTTACGTACGATAATGTTGAGAATATTAATAATAAATAATAATAATAAAATAAATAAATAAATATTAATAATAACATCGGTCGTCTGAAATTATTCCTGATCCTATTCGAAATTATTCCTGAAGGACGCGCCGCCGCGTCTTCTTCAAAAGTCTTTTTTGTCCTTTTTTAATCGCGCGGTACACCGATATGTATAAACATCTCCTTCGAATAAGTTTTAGTATTTGTCTACAAAGTGCGTCAAAATATCTATACATCTCGAAGAGCGCGACAAGACGGGGTAAAAGGTGGGGCAAAAATCAAAAAATCACGTTGACGTTTGAAAGCCTCGTAGGTGCGTTCCTGGCTACGTGTTAGCGGGATTAGAACTGTTTCTAAAACAAACAAGCGAACGCGAACCATGCCTGGACGCACCGTTTGTGAATCACAAATTTCAGTGGAAGTCCACCGTCCAGTTGAATTAACGTACCTATTTTATACAAGCGAAATTTCTTTTATTATTCCCAATGGAGTTTGTCATCGAAGATAAATACCTTTTATCTCGATCGCCTTTTATTTTTTCCTCCTACTTTATCGAAGCGAAATTAGCAACGTAGAATCTTGGTAACTTTAACCGAGATTGTGAAAAATGATCCTCGAAACACCGTCGTTAATTTTAGCGAAAATATGCGTACACGTATCCCGCAAAAGATCGCGAAAGAATTAGCTACCTCCAGCTGTCCTACAATTTTTAATCATTTTTTCTGTGTATGTATATGTATACATGTATCGCATTATATAGCTACGTATTTACGTTATATTAATTATATTTACGTTACCGTATGCTTATATATGTAAGAGAATTTAATAACAGAATTTATATACAATAACTACGGTAAATCTATTACCTATTTGCATTTTCATCGACTATTTATAAAAAGAACACTAACGTTACTGTAATTTATTAAAATATGCACGGATAAATCGTAAAAGATCGAAATTTCACTTTGGACCTGAATAGCCCTCTATTCGATGCACGAATCGAGCCGGAATCGAAAAATGATTTAAAACCAATCACCGTCTAAATGTATTCTGAATAATTTCGCTAATGGGAAAGCCATGCAGGATCTTGCTACGTTTAAAGTTCCAAATATTGTCGATCTTGATCAGAATATCGACCTTGACAACGTACCAATATTAAAGTCAATTAAAATAGTCACACGTCTTCCTTCTCGTTTTTTTATCTAAAATTGGACTATCGAGTGAAAATCGTAGAATTGTTCTTCCAATTTGGCCGCAATCCCTGCTGCTCCAGAGGATCGTTTTTTACGAAGAAAGCTCGTTTCTCGTGACCATGAGTTCCTTGCACGATTTTCTTGGGAAGGAGACGGTGCAACAGGCGGTTAGATATCGACTTTTACGAGAGTGGCGAGAAGAGAGGGTCGCGGTTTAGGGGAAAAGGACTATCGTGGTCGGCGGTAACAACGTAAAGACACGGAGAAGACGATTTCTGTTAGACCGATGGTATGGATCAAAGCAAGGAACAGGCAACCGATGCTCGCGAACGAATCCTTATACATCAGAAGTGATCTTCAGCCTTTCTATCGCGACGAGATAATTTTGAAAAACGGACGTTACAGAATTTACAGAAATAACCGTGGAGTTAGATATCGAGGCTATCGAACGAATTACGATAGTTATAGTTGACCCTTGAAACTCTTTCGAGCAAAACGCGCATGTTTTGAAGAGGAATCTGGGATATTTAATTCAAGACCTTTGCTTACAGAGAAAACGTCTTTTTGAGTGATAGCTGTTCCTTGAGGGATGTGCTTTCTTATAGGCAGAAACCAGCAAACCTGTTGCTTTTCTGTGCGAGAGACTCGGGCTTCCTTTTCTCAGGCATGTCGATCACACACAACCAACGAGATTTCGTTGATAAAAGGCCAGCCTAGGATAAAATGTTATCGCGATACAACGTGAAAAAGGAAAATAACGTTTATGGTAACTCGATCGTCTTCTATGTGAAAAACAACGACGCGAATTAACGAAATTGATAAATTCGTACGACTAGAACGAAACGCGCATTAATTTCCATTTACTAGTTTGGAATTAATAGGAAAATTAGTCGGAGATTTATCACAGGTACGATTGGAAAAACTGTCGAAATTTGTCGAAAATAGGTACATGATTATCGCATCTCGAGATTCATGGACGTTGAGTAAAACACTGTTGTTAATTATCAATGATAGAAACACGTATCGATTACGAACACAATAAATAATTAAATTATATTTCTTTTTATGTTCTTGTAACGGGGATACAACGAAACGTATAAAATTTCAAGTAATTTTTCTTTTCGTCGACGTATTAATTACATTACTTTCATGTATACGCAGAGTTGGCGAAGATTTCTCGTCAAATGTATTTTCATTAGCTAAAAAAAAGAGTGCTCAGGGAGTACGTTAAATTAAATTATCTAGCGAACCGAGCGTGAAAATAACCGAGCAACAACTTCATCGAACCGCAACGTGGTCGATTCGAAATGTAATTAACCTCGTCAAAGCTGACCGCAGAAAACATCGCGAACTTCCATTACGAAATTGTTCGATGCTGCGATAATTCACGGGGTGTTCTCGACGACACAGTCGCGCAATTCCATCACGCTAATCCAATTAGATGGATTAAATCGATCAAGTACGAAACACAATCGCTACTGAGTAAATGCTTCTGAATTGATGTCATTGATGCTCACGGTTTGCTTGACACTTTGACAACCATTGTTATACATGGTATCCGAAAATTTCTAATTATTAGATATTAATTGTGTTTATCGAGTAAATGAAAATTATTTTTTCGACAAGTAGACAGCAAGCGAATGAAAATGTACGCGTCATTTGTTAGCGTTATTTCAAAATAACTTTGTTCGAAGATTAAAGGAAAATCTAATGATTTACATTGCGCGAGACCTTTAAATCGAACGTTTGCACAACGTTGTCGTATGTTTATACCTTTTCTCGAAAGTTCCAGGACAGTTCTTGCGCATCTTTCAAAATCAGAAAACGAAAATACTATTCGCAGCTTAATATTTTCGAGAAATAGAAGCCGAAGAAATTATTATATACGATGCTGATAGGTACGCGAATAACTTGATACAAGAAGCTACGAAATTGTAAATTTACAATTTATATCGAATAAGCAATCCTCGTGAAAAATAGAATGCTAAGAGCTTTCTAACAATGAACCATCATTGGCAGACAAGTTCGTACCAAATCATGCCAAGTAGAAACAAATCGCAAATAAACAACTAGCATATACTAGTATAACAATAAGCAAATAAATCATGAAAACTAATAATCGGTAAGCTTCCTATATACGTGAGCGCGATCCAATACTACCAAAAATTACGTGAATACGGTGAAACAACAATCCGGTCGAATATTCGTGAGCATCGTGTGTCAATGGTTCGTTGATCGCAAGTAAAGCGAACCGGAAATCTCTTGACTCGTGCGAATAACGTTGAATCAGCAAAACTTCTCGATTAATCCGAATACGCGTTTAAGCGTAGCTTTCTGCCGTCTGTAACGTACCTGTTGCTCTTATAGGTAAAACGAGACACGCGAGTCGCCCGGTTATTCGCTACGTGCTCGTTCACCTGCTTCGATTGCTCGAATATAGTTGCACACCTAGCGATCGGCTATTTGCCACTTCGACCGAGACTCGACAAAGGATTCCGTGGCAGTTTATTGCACGCGCGTTAAGTGCGCCGCACCAAGTGTCACGAGCACTCCTCTTTCTCTGTGTGCGTTCAAAAGCTTCTCGCCAACAGAGGCGTCGTCCATTCTACGACGATGCATCGTGATCTATGCGTTTCACCTTAATTGACTCTTCGATGTACCAGCTTGCGAGAATTGTGTGTACGCTCATCGACGAAAAAGCATTGGGCACATAGAACTCAATTATCAGCTTGTCCCGAAAGTTTCTTTCCTTTTGTAAGGGGGGAAAAAATAGAGGCACAACCTCTTTTCGTTTTATATTATTTTATCGAATCGTGTACGATCCATTTTGTTCTATTTCTATTATTACAATCATGATTCGACAAAAATAATACGAAACAGAGAATGTCGTGCATTCGTTATTTCCTTAATGGACGAAAGAAACTTTTCGGACAACCTAATACGTCGCTTTCTGTATTTATTGAGAACTTTAATTCTAATTCAGTTTAATCAACGTATTTAAGCCTTCGATTATTCAGGTTTGACAAATTCTACCCTAGTAATTTAAGAAACTAACGTATCCTTGATCCGTAGCTTGTTTTATAGCAATGAATGTGATATAGTTGATATAAAAAAAAAAAAGAAAAAAATTGCACATCTAGAAAATAAAATTGAGAAATTTAGGAAAGGCGAAGTAACCAAATCAAACGTCGTTCTCCTAACATCTGTCAAGATGTACGTGAGTGGAGAATTCAATGGCACGCGGTGTTATTTTAATTTCCACTGTTTGTCGTTGACTCCGTGAGAAACACGCGTGGATCTTAATCATACGTATATCGTTGACACGTATTTATTCATTTTCGGCGAAGAGTAAGACGACTTTTAGGCTTTTCGTGGAACGTGCGTGTGTCATTTTATTTTCCAATTCTACGCTGTATTACACACGTAAGCGCATACGTCGATCGTAGCAGACTGGATTTATCTGTTTTCATTTTTCATCTGTTCTCATCTGTTTTCATCACGATATTAACCGGATTAAAGCTGTAAATTGTTAAGAGTTATAATTACCTACGTATCTCCTATTTTGAAATCTATCGTACGGGGAGTGTCCATTGACCAATAGGCAAATAATTATACGCAAAATCCACAAAAAAGTCGCTTCTTTCTTAATTTCATGACACGATCGTTGCGACACAACACCAAATTTGTCATCCAAAGTGAAAGAGATGTGGTTAATAATATGGTTATTTGATAATGTGGTTATTTTCCCATCGAGTATATTACATGCTATATATCTCTCGTTTCTTATCAAAATCAGGATGGTTAAAGATAGGGTTACCGACAAGAAGGGGAAGCACGATTCGCGTCTATGCACGAGACTAATTTAATTGATGATCCGTCGGAGGACAGGGATCTTGTTTCAGGGTCACGTAACAAAGGAGCCTGTGTAGTTATTGCACGGAACGAAACATGCTACGGCATCAAAAGAGACGCGATCTTACAGCCCTTCTTTGCTCTCTGCACGTGGTTTCTATAGAAGGCGATGACACTTCAACTCGGAAGATCGTTGCGGCTATTGAATTTCTCGCTATTGCGTATTTCCTAGACGAGACGACGCGACGCGTCGCGACGCTCACATATACATACAAGCGTTAGCGATTTCGATAGAAACACGATGCTCTGTATAGAATCTTCTTTGCACTACACTATACACGCTAACGCTAAAGTATTTGACTACTTAGAAAACTTGGCGTGTACAATGTTCTGACAATATGTCTCGAAATTTCGTCAACAATTTCATGTTGAAAAAGTTTAAAGCCAATCTACAAATATATATATAATATAATAATATATATATAATATATATAATAATATATATATATATATAATATATATAATATATATTATATATATATATAGAATATATAGAATATATAAAAGTTACGAGATATTCGCTCCAAACGCGTAGAGCAAAGTAAAAATGAAAACACGCGTCAAACGATAAATGCAACTTCGTTTTTATAAGCTGGCCGGAAACTTTTTTCATTTCTGAGTTTTAAGCGCGATTCATTCGCTATCGAAAAAGACGTCACTCGCGCCCCTTTGATTCCGCGCGTCTCGATCGTAATAAAACACGATTGTCATGGTCGCGGTAGTAAAGTTGGAAATATATTCGAAAATGTATCCACACATTCAGCCTCTGTCTTCTCTTTAACACCGTTCTTTTCTTCTATAGCCGAGAATTGTCAAGCTTGTGCGTAATGTGTCGTGTAAAATCGTTTACTTTAGAGATATGCGGATCCATACTACAAGGTAGGTTTCACTTTACAATCTAATCGAGGCGTGAAGTACTGTAGTGAAGTCTACTGTAGCGAGAATTATTCTGTCTGAGTTTATTCTCTGAAAAGAATTGCGGTGAACGATTGTCTCAAATTACTTTGTCCAAGAATTCTTGGCAAAGCGAATGTATTCCTTCTGTTAAAACGATATCGCGTGGCAAGAAATTAGAGAATCAAGTGGTAAAAGTTGCGAGTGCAATCGAAATTTGAACTCAACGTAAACGGAATAAAACATTTTGCAGATTTAGAGAAAGATCGGTTGACGTTATATTTAGATTCAAATTCAAGCATCACGTTCTTGTTTTGAACAATATGATATTTTAACGGATTTTATATCAGATTTCGTTTTAATAGACGCATTGAAAATATCGCGATAAATAAAAATCGTACTTTAGAGTAGCAAAAATTATTTTATTTTAAAATACGCTTACTACGATATAATGGCATATTTATTTTCGACGATGAACATTTTAATCACTTTTTAAACGTATTTTCAATGGAACTTGATTGGGTTCAGGATCAGATTTCATTTTTTTTAATTAAAAAATCGAAAATTTCCTACAGGCTAAAGTCAGTTTATTTTAATATGCTAACAATTTATTCCATTTTCTGTTATACAAATGTACACTTAATTCCATCAAATCGTTTAAAATGGTTAAAATAATTAAACATGTACATATATCTAAACAATTGTGTATTGTAACTTTTAATAGAACAATTATGTCTTTCTACACATTTAATCTTTTTTCTTCTTTTTTATTGGGAATTAAATTTCTAATTTAACGTGCAAAAAAAATACTTAAAAAAATTTATCTTTCAGTGGTACTGAATTAAGTAATAGTGTAGCAAATTGTGTATATATTAACTTTAAGATTTAGCATTTCCGACGACGATAATGCGAATTAAACCCAATAATACGTACCAGTATAATATAATAGAACATCTCTATCTCAACATTATCAATATTGAACTATTGTCTGCGCATAAAAAAATATAAAAAAATATTCTCCATGCGTAGATGTAATAAAATCTATGGGTCTACGATACATTCTTCAAACCTTACTCCTCTACATAAACAATAGTAACAAATGTTTTTTATGTGACAGAATTTTATATCGTTTGAAACAATGGAGCTTGTTCAATAAATTCAACCGACTCGATATTATTCGAAATCATATTTCACTTTGATTAATGGTTTGACAATAGAATGAACGCTAGAGAGGAGTACTTGTTAACGACAAAAGTTAATTATCACAAAGGAACAAAGAAGCGAAATTAAAAAGCAGTAAAATACTAGGTTGTGTAATAAGCTCGTTATTCGTGTTGAATGACATTATATAAACGTTACTAATGTTACTATAACACAGTATATCTAGCATAATACGAAGACATTGAACAATTAATAACAATGACTTAAAGATGAGCAACAAAAAACTGATTCTCTCGAAATATTGATTGATGAACTCGTGTTGTTTACGAATTTATCACGTCAACTTCCAAGTGTACTATTAACCAAGCGAAACAAACCGAAATAAAGGTGTTTGGAGATGTAAAGCACTAACCGTAAGCGATAAACTATAGCGGCCCTCTCTGGTTTAATAATGCTTTCGCACGTTGTTGCGAAACCGCGATCAGCTTCAATTGGCATGTTTTGTATGTATAGTGGGGAGCAGACAGAATGTTAATTAGGAAAAGCTTTTTCACGCGCGATCCACTCGTACGTTTCAATTACTCTCCGCGGAGCTGAATTTCAGTAAAAGTCATGGCCCCGGGAAAACATCGGTAACCAACTTTTTCTCGCGGTTACAATAGGAAATTTGATGGCGTTGCGAGTTTGACGAAATTTCCACTCCGCGTATTTTACGCCAACGAAATTGCCGAAACGTCACGGTTGTGGCAGAAGGGGGAAGAATTAAATTTGTTGCGATCGTCAATCGTTGATACGCATGTAGTACTCTTTGTTCGTTCTCTTATCTTTCCTTCTCTTTCAGCTTTCCGCAGAATTTTAAAGAATTTTGGCCGATCGTACGGAAGCAGAGATAATTAAGGACTCGTTCTAAAATAAAAATTAAAAAATAAAAGATCTCCACCAATATTATAACGATTAAAGGATAGCACGTTTTGAAGAATTAAAAATTCAATGTAACGATAAAGTTCCTAACTTTCCTTTTGATTTATAATACTACGATGTGACGCCTTGATGCTTTGTTTTTTATATCGCAAATTTATAACACCCTACTCGACGTTTTATAAAAGAAGTTAATCTCCAATGTTTTCGAGCGAAGTAACGTATACGCTCCTTTCATTGTTTGGAGCTGTGTAGAATGACGAATACAGATGATCGTTGACTATCGTGGTTTATTAATGCGTGTGTGTTCTGGTCCTAGGAAGCTTACACGCGTTGCATGTACCATAATGTTTAATTCTCCACTCTGTGGTACCTACTTTGTGTCCTCGACGCTGTGTCTCTTGACACTGTGACTCTAATTAACTCTATCTAAACCTTCTGATTCTGCTACCACTACGAATAACGTTTAAAAGCTCTCTGCTACGTGCTACGAAATTCTATTTAGAAAATTCTGTCGAATTTTGCGCGATTTCAAGTTTCTAAGTCCTCGTGTTTATTAAATTTTCAGCATGCTGTGATCAACGTTACAGAAATGTGCATAAAATTTCTTTGATCGCAAGAAACATCAGGCAGTCGATTATTGCCGTATGATTCCTAAGAAACTGGAAGATTTACGCGAAAAGAATTGTTATCCGGGAAATTAATCAAACTAAATTTTTAGTAATCATCGAAAAGTAATTTATTACGAAATTTCATAGCATCTCCGATGAGCGATATTAGCTTCTGTTTTGTACTTCGATGGAACGGGAATGATTTGTTATGAACCTTTGCCGATTGACGAGTTTCTAAATTGAAACAAATAATTGGATGTTGAATGCGGTAATTAAAAAGGAACGTTCATAAATCGTTAATAAAAAAAAAGGATATGAATGTATCTGTAATTTATTTCAAGCTTTGGGAAACTTTTTAAATTCCGTATTTCAAATACAAATAACAAAGACTACTTAAAATAATTCGTTGCTAAAAGGGACGAAAAGTTGCCTGAAAAAGGCGATCACGAAAATTATGCACGAAAGATAAGAAAATATTTTCAAAAAACCTGAAATAGTTTCAGAAGGCTTGAAACAGTTTTCCAAATTTCCCAGTTCGCTAAAACCTGCCGAAATTATTCAAATACTTGATTATATCTGTTAAAATATCATCGCTGTTGTTAATCCGTTCAAAAGTCATCGAACAGCGATTCTCAACTTTTAAAACCAAAAGTCGAAGAAAGCCGCGCAATGCAACGAAGTTAAGAAGCTTCGCCCTCGGAAACCAATTTAACGAAATACTTTAATCCCTCCCCCTTTAACTTATTTCGTTGCAACAGAATTAAAGAGTAAAAGGCGAAAAAAAAAAAAAAGAAAAAGGAAAATAATTCATCGTAAACAGCTTCGATCGTTTCGTGGATCAGCATTATCGAATTCGTTCGAGAGACACATCCACTTCCTCGCAATTGCTCTTCCTTCCTCCTGTTCCAGCGAGAACCATTAACATTTAATGGTCTCAAAACGTTTCAATACGCGCTACCAGGGAAAACTATTAAGATGCGCGTTCGAGTTGAAATTCTGTGAGAACCTGATCCGATGCTCGCAAGAGTAGCTTCGTTCGTATTCGCGGTTTTGGAAAAAGCACGGCCCGTAAACGAGCATTCAGGCGATCGACGGTGTTGTAAATATTATTGCCAATATTCGAGGTTCTCGACGTTGTATCGACGACGTATAGCGAGTGTCCAAAAAAGTCGGCACAAGACTCGTACCAGTACCTGCGTCGATGAGGTCAAGTAGGTAAAAAGAGTTCGTACAAAGATGTTGGAAAGTGCTTTATCGAAGAGTCGTGAGGGTTTAAAGATTTCCAAGAAAGTTGTTCCTAAGTCTCGTTATACAAAATCGCAGACAGACGCAAACGCGTTTACTGCTATTTCTACAACGTCAGGAATATTCGAGATAGTTGGACGATCGGTAGCGGGGCGAATGGAAGCCTGCATTCTTGCAGGAGCAAGGAATTTCCGACACTTGTTAGAACTGTCAAGACAATTAATACAAATTTTTGCACGCTCGTAACTCTTCGACGAAGCATTCCCGGACGTAACTTTATATGATCTCTTTCTACTTACTTGGCATCATCGAAACAGAGTACAAGTTTCGTATATCGATCGTCTAAAGCTCTAGAGTCTAGAGTTCAGAGCAGTGTCGTTCAGCAGGCCTTTAGCCACACGCTTTAAAGCGCAGGGCGAGGGAAAGGCGCTTAGGCCACGTAAACCATAAAAAAAACCATACAAAATCATACGTATCATTCAGGGAATATTGTTAACTGTTCGGTTGCGAAACATAATTCTCCTTCTTAAGACTCTTTGCGATTACTAAAAGCGTGTGATCACAACAACCGATGACTAAGTATGTATACAACGCGAAACCATGCCATATTATCACAAAGATGATCTTTTAACGTTGTATACAGGGGAAACGTGTACTACGCGGAGATGAAAAAAAGAGTTCGCGTGGAAGAAACGCGGGCCTGATTCGTTGTTTCTTTACAGATTCGACAGATTCGTAAAGTTAACTCGCGTGCTGGTCGTAAAGTGTCGCATATACAAAAAGTACAATGTAACGTCGCGTGACGGTGAGCGATAGAGAGCATTAACTTGCTCGATCCTGTATCGTCTCGCGAGACTTCTTTCCAACCTACCTGATGTACAAAATCATGCGACAGGATGTAAAACCCTGTATCATGCTCTTCTCCATAACTGATTAAAAAAAAAAAAAAATTCAAACGAAGAGCGAATAGTGTCGTACCCGCATCCTCGTTTCTCTCCTATAGGTTAAAGCGTACGAAAGTTGGATCGTTGGTGGTTGAACGCTGACCGGTGAAGAGTTGATTGAATTGTCAAAGAAAGTCGACAGGAAACGCGTTAAGGTATGATAACAAACTTTCTACTCTCCGTTGATTCTTCGGCTCCTATAACTACGAACGAAACTGAAACGAAACATGGGAAAAATAGCTATGGGAAATCTAAAACACAAAAGTAACAAGGAGCTCGCGACTTAAATCGTAGCTTAAACAAACCTGGCTTAAAACTGAGTATCGTTAACGCTTTTGGCTGTTAGAACGGCTGTTCGAACTGAAATTCTACGAGGATCTGGCCTGGAAATCGTGACACCGGGGGTAAGTTGAATTTTTATTACGTGTCGAGTGGACCGACGTAAGTAGCGCGAGACCTCAGGATGTAGGACGTGGGACTTTTCTACTTTCTCGCTGACCTCTTTCGTCGTCTTTGTAGAGAACGATTCGCTGGAAATTTCCGCCTTGAAATAACTTCTTAGCCGTTTCGTTTGAAAATCTGTATTTCTGCTTTTTTATTTTCCCTTTTCTATTTTCTGATCTTAATGAAGCCAGCGTCTCGGAATTATCGTATCTGTTTATTTTTCTTTGACGTCACCGTCATGTAAGTTGAACAAGTCCGAATCACGCGAGTATTAATGCGAAACGTTTTGCGCGATGAATATTTATTCTTATCGAAATATAACGAAACAAAAAATAAAATTGAAATATAATAAACAAATAAGCAAGCAGAGACCGCGGATAGACTATCCAGTTATTCCATTTAAAATGGCCAACAACTATAACGCAAAGATACAAGACAAAACAAAGTGGAATAACTTCTACCACGTATCTAGCCTAATATTGTAGCTTATCGTTCATTTTGTTTCTTTCACTAGAAGTATAACAACTACGCGCGAGAATACTAATTATGCATGTACGCTACGACTATCTTTCGTGTATCGTGCTCCTTTAACGCAAAATGTCTACCGCCATAAATAAATAAGTCTCAGATAAGGTAATCGTAGCATAAATTTCTGATAGTACTAACTAATATATACCTCGAATAAAACATTCGTTATTTTCATACATTCTAATTTTCTAAATTTCCCTAACTTGCTTAACGCGTTCTATTTTAAACGTTCAGATATGCAAATTTCCTGCGAGCGAATCGTCGTGACATTGTTAGTTATACGATTCAGATATTCAAATACATAGCGTGGGAACGAAATACAGAAAGCTTTATAATATCGTTGCGCGATTTCCAAAGAGACAATGAATTTCTCGCTGGAACATTTTCGAGGATTTCAAGGACGTGGAAAAAATTCCGCTAATGCTTATCCGAGATTCGCCGCTTTCGATAAATGTATGACACGCGTATCGTCGATTTCTGTTCGAAAGCAGAAAAAAATTGCGACTCGGTGAAATTTTAATTAAAGATCGATTTCACGTTGCTCGTGAATACGTCATGTGCGTTCGAATTGGATTTTAATAAATCGAAGATTTCAGAAACGATAAGGGCTTCTTTCGTTTCGTATGGTAAATTAATTTCACGATAGCGCAAGAGTCATCGTGCGCGTTTCAGATTTAGGCTGCATATTTCCATGTAGCTGTACGATATTTCGTGGACATCGGTGGAAAAAAGTCCGGTCGAATTTATCCCATTTCCGTTCCGCAATTGCGACAGAGTCGCAAATTTTCTGCTGCGCGACGGGGCAAATTTTCAACGTGCCAGCGGGGCTCCCCTTTTTCCCGGCTGGTACAGCTCTTACGGCGAGTTATAGAATTTCCTGCAGCCCCGGAGCTTTCCTTAACGCTCGATTTTTCAACAGGGGAAAATCGCGGATACTTAATGCGTCGTAAACTAAACAATTTACGGGGAGGTTGCACGTTCGAATAAAGAGCGAAATATCTTGCCACACGCAGAGACTGTGCACTATCCGCCGAAACTATCGTTCTAAGTATGAAATTGCTGCCAAACTGCCATTTTTTGTATCGTATATTTGTCGAATAAAATCGGGAAAAGCGATTACGAAATATTTGTATCGTACTTGGTCTTCGAAACAAATTTATCTTTCGGCATAATTCTTTCGATGAATTTCAGGCTAAAAGATCGTGTTGGATAATTGTTGCGAGCGGTGTCTGTCAACCTTTATCGTACCCGCGTTTTGTACGATTCTGATCGAAAGCAATCGTGTTTCCGATAATCTAAATCGTTCGCTGCGTTTTGCGTACGTTTATCGATTTTACGAATGTGAAAAAGAAAGTCGAAGATACCGATTATTATTTCTGTAGCTTATTATATATGTTTGATAAAGAGTGAGAAAGAAGAGAGATCTATCGAGAGAGAACAATAATCTCCAGCCTGCAATTGTAATGCTCGATATGTATCCAGATAATGGCGATAATCCTTAATTCAGAACGTACATCATTCGTGACTTTCATTTTAAATACGTTTTAAACGTAAAGCGCCCAACACTTTCAACTCTGTTAACTTTTAACAATAACGAAATTCTAAAAAGGAAAGAACGTCTAGTCATAAACCAGCCTGCAATAATAATAACGCTTCAAAGGGAGCAACGTGAAATATTAAATAAAGCGAAGTGAAATAAAAATTGAGATACCAATTTGGAAATAGGTTAATCCATGGACCTCGAGTTACGAAGTTTTAAATAATGCAGAATTCTCCGCCAGGAATATACGCAACATATTATGCACCTTTTAACGAGTGGCGAGAAATTCGATAAAAAAAGGGGCAGCGCGTCTGTTCTTTTCTCCCATGCATTGCGAAACTTCGTAATTTCCATCGTAATACCAGGACCGGGATTTCGTTTCACCGAATAATTTTCGAAGTAAAACGAGAAAGAGAAGGACATTTGAGCGTGGCGGAAGAAGAAGAAGAGGATACGACTTTCCCATTATTTTCTCGCATTATCGTGGCAAATTGTTACCGTATCACGAGTCTGACATTCGAATTAGCCACGCCCACGTGTACTGTGGTAACAAGATTCTGACCAGGTATCGGAAACTTCATAAAATTCAGTATTAATCTTTTCACTGGTATCAGAATGCCATTTCGAGGTGGAACGAACCTTTCCCTGTTCTGATTAAGCGACGTACCGGCTTCGTGATTTCCAATTTTCTTGTCATCACGGAGCAATCGATATTTTATAGGACGAGCTTATTTAAATCAAGTTAAGTACCTAATTATACTTACCTCGTGTTTAATTCGGTTATGGAGAACTTTTTTTCAGCGATCTAAATTTAAAAACAAACTACTTTGCTCGTTATTACTGGCATGACGAACGGTGGGAATATATCGCGTTGACAGCTTGACAGTCGGAGTTTTCTACGACAATATAATAAACTGCTACTCGTCAAAAGGAATCGTTCGCTCGATTAATGTTAATATTTGCGAAAATATTACATCCGAATGTAATTGTTTTAATTCAATAGCGTACGCATATTACTTTACTTCAGTTTATTTTATTAGTCCCTGTATAATACCTCGTCGCTGATATAATATTGCTATATAGGGCTACTCGGATCATTTTTCGTTTTTGATATTTCCTCTTGCCGGACGCGATGTGCTACAAATTCAACGCGCTGGTATTAGAAGTTCCAGATGTGATAAAAATTCTACGATATCGTATTTGCTATACACCGATAGTATTTGCATAGTTATCGCGATAGATATTTTGTTAAAAAGAGATTTAAACGCATCGAAGAAGAGTTGCAATTCCAAAGTATATTCTTCCGTTGTTCCGAAGAGAGAGAAACGCCAATTTCTCACGCGATGATAAAATATGACGCTCCTGCGTGATATTTAATTCTCAAGCGATTAACGTGACACTCGTTGGTATATCCACCATTAAGCGAGTACAAACGCAGTGCATAAAATTAGGATTAATCCTGAGATATTCTGATTCTAGTTGGACGTAGTCAGAGCTGGACAATTCCCTAACGTGATAAATCATTTTAATAGAAGCCTCGTAAATCATCACCGTCCTAAGATATCTGTAGTATTTGACAACATCTTGGAAAATTAATTTTTTCCACCGAACAAATTAAGGTATACTTTGTTTTCGCGTATCTTCGCATCGATATGGAAGGAACGAAGAAAGAAAGAAAGAGTAGAACTGGGACAGAGGCGAAGGAGAGAGAAAGAAGAGGTTTCGTGCATTACAACATCAAACTATTAATCAACCGCAGCTTCACCGTTTATCAGAAAAACTGGACCCTTGTTTTTTAGCCACACTGTATCTTCCTCGCAACTCCCAGTGTTTTATACGAAATTCTCAACGAGTTCTCTCCTTCCTTCTGAAATTTTTTTTTTTTTTCGTAACGAACACTTTCAGCTATCTTTGTAAATCGTACGAAATCATCCGACAATTGTCTCACCACGTTTGACGATGATTTTTACAAAATTCTAACCTGACAATTTAAGAAAATAATTTGAAACTAAGAATATACTATGTAATGAAAGATGATGTTTTCGATATTCAAATTGCCCTAATAAAAAAAAAAAAAAAAAAAAGAAAACAGCGTATATCTTTTTCGTCGCTTTAATTACTTTCACGGAATTATATTTTGCAATAAAATTGTTATTTCGTGTACTCTAATTTTTTAACACGAGGAAGAAAGATAACAGCGTGGAGGAGATGAAAAGGCCGAAAGAGCTTTCACAACGTACCTACTCTTAAAAACAAACACGTTTCCATGTCTGCGGCTAATTTAACGAACGTAACGTTTCTCTTTATTTGCTTTCCTGATTCTTTCAATAGGATTATCAGTTTTCTGGTTTACCATCACCCTTTGTTATTTCTCCTTTTCGCTCCATCTATTTTTCTTTCGTCCCTTGTTCCCTCGCGCATTCATATTTTTGCAAGTTACGGAATCGATGGAAATCGAATTGTCGAAATTAAATTACAACTCGTCGATTTTCCATGTGGGAACTTTCACGTGAAAATTTCGTTGAAAAATTACTATTTGATAACGGGGAAAATTATCGTTCGACTTGTCGTTCGTATTCGATCAATATGTATTTATCATATTCGAGGATTAAATTAATCATTGGGCGGCGAAACGCAAGGGATATTTGAGTTTTAATTAAACTTCGAATTTCTAGCGACAATTAAAAGAGATTAAAACAACGTCGTGCTTGTATTGCAAATAATAATACGTCCGTAACCTGATTGTTTCAAACGCATTTCCTATGAAGTTGTAAATTAGATTTTAATACAAGGATATCTTTTTAATTCGTATAGCCGATGAGTACGTACGTACGTAGCTTTCACGTGCCTCTTTTCATTTTTCAATTACCGACGTACTTTTTTACTTTTCTGCGTTGAGCAGTAAATAGGGGAGGAAAACATTCGACGTCGCTTAATTTCCATATTATGCAAATTTCTGGGAATTTTATTAGTGGATTGGCGAAAGAACATTTATGTCACTCACGGTTATAGGACTTTTTGATTTTTATTCATTGGCAAAGTTTTTACGACGGGATTATAATTTATAAAGCGAATAAAATATGCAAAATTGCTGATCACCTCCCCGAATATTCTGTACGAGCTACGTTTCTACGTTCTAACTCGTCTCCCTAGAAATTCCACTCTCCTTCGAACCTGAATTCCATCGAGCTAATTCTGTCAAATGGGTCCTATCGTCTTATACATAACTGTTAAGCTATAATTGTTATTGCAAAATACCATCCACTTCTTTCGCACGTATTTAGGTCCTTTCAAACTATCAGCTTTTGCAACGCGATTCGCAATCGTTAACCGCCATTTGTACATTGCATCTTATTATTTTTGTTTCGTTCTTCTTCGTCAAACTATATCGCTTGTTATCTGTACCGAGTATTTTTATTTGTATCTCAGTATCGTTATTTCATTTAATTTTTTTTTTTTTTGCAACTTCGTTTCTTCTGAGGTACTCTGTAATTATTAATTACAACTCCGCTAATTAAAAATAAATGTTAATTGTTACAATTGGAGAAGGAGACGACATTTAGAATTAATCAAGATAAAATCGCAGAAACGCGAAAATTCGTTTTCTTTTTTTTGATTATTACTAATAAGTTACGAACTATCAACGAATAAGTTAGTAACCGTAAGTCATGCAGCAGGCTTAAATAAAAGTTTGCAATGCAATTTTTTGATTGTGCAGTGCGGATCAAGAAGTTCTTTCCAACTTATGCGAGAAGTCACAATGACTCGAACGCTTTAATGTTGATTTTCTTAAAACTGTTCTATCGGGACGGCGTTAAATGAAGCGGGAAATTAACGTTGCGAATAACTTTGGCGAGGTTACGCCAAGCATCTAATTAAATGCAAATTTTTTTCGCGCGGCTGCGAAAGTTTAACGTAGTAAAAATTATATTCACGAAGGATTTCTGTTAATCATCTAAATAATATGAAGAAACCGCGGCAGATAATCGTTTATTCGTGTCAAAATTTTCACGAACAGTAAATCACATCTTCTTCCATCCCTGTACATACAATATTTATTATATTCTTACATTTTTTACACTTGCGGAAGTACATTTAAGAAACAAACCGATATAAAACAAAAATATGTAGATTCGATTGAAATTGACGATAACTATCCTTGCTTTTATAATCCACGAAATCAGTAAATATTATCTAAAATACGATACGATATATCGTTGCAAAATATATAACAAATTGTAATGGATTTCCGCGACAGTGTTTTATAATTACTAGCATCGTTTGAAATATTTCGCCAACGTCCCTTCATTTATCAATAGATTAATGTCAAAAAATGATATTGAAATAACCGTGGAATAAAAACGCAAGTAATTTCGCCATCCAGTAGAATATTTATAAAATGTCAGACAGATAATGACCCGATATCCGTGACGAAATATTCGGGCGAAATTAAAACGATTAAATATTAATCAAACTTGTTCCACAGATTGTACGCGTGATAATCGGTTTGTTGCGCGTTTCGTGAATGAGAAGGAGCATCGGTCATGCTGGTCTTTCGATACAGAGAACGATTTGCATTAGACGTAGATAGATACACAACTACGATATTACTGGCTTCGATGCTTCAATTAATTAGGGAGCATTGTGATATTTGAAATATCACGGGAAATATCGTATTTCTCGGCTCGAGCCATTAGGTAGGAACTAATATAAACGTGATACGTGGGTATTACTCACGTACCAGCCAGGTTTTACGTTACACTCGTGCAGAAACTCACCTGAAACGAGAAAACAGAGCTTCGTTAATATCTTCCGTCTTACGTGACTTCCAAAGAACGAATTAAAATCGCAACTAAATTGGCAACTACAAATAGTCACGGAACGCTCGTGAAAAACTACGTATTTAAAACTACGTATTATTCCGAGTCTGTAACTTTCTAATTTATGCAACAAATCGCTCGATCAATAGGCTGCGAATCTCTAGGCATTCTTGTATCCTTAATGTTGAGGTTATCGTTTTATGATATTAGAACAAGGAGTAGAACGCGCGGATAAATTGTAAGATAGCAAAAATACATTTAAAAAGCTAAGTGTAAAGTATAAGTATAGGTATAAGTATATATATATATATATATAAGTATAAGTACAGTTTGAGCTAGTCCAGATTCGCACTATGATACTCCTTCCTGTATCGGGATAGGCTTCCTTGTAACCTCTCTAACTTTCCCACCACACCTCGACCTGTAACCGTCTATGTTGCTTTTCGCCTATGAGTCGTCCTTGCTCAAAGTCTCGGTGACGTTTTTGTGTTTGACTCTATTTTGATGTCCTTGTCGTTGGCAATAGACGGCCACTGTCGCGTGCCACTACAGCCAAGCTTCGGTTATTAAGAAAAACAAACCAGATGTAGAGTTTTCCTTTTGAAGTGATAATCACTTCGACACTTAAGTTTCGCGTAGACGCACAGATATATAGTATCGTAGACACGTAAAAAATCCGCAACGTGATAGTCGAAATTGTATTTACGAGATGCATTATGAATCGACAAAACACGTCGCTGCTTTGGTCCATTTGTTCTTATTACGTCCGCCACGATGTGATTTAGAATCGACAAGTCCTGGAGGATGGAAGGGGACGAAAGAGAAGAGGGGAGCAACGAGTTGGGAATTTAACGAGCAACATGCCGCCGAAACTGGGAAACGTCTCTGGTTTTTCGAGGTGGCATCGGTCGCGAACGAAGGAAGGCGGAAAAGGGAAGGAGAACAGGCAGAACGACGACGAGTCACGTCAGACAGTTCTGATTATCGACGAAGTAACGCAACGTGGGTGGGATGGAGACGAAGAAATTGACCAAGAATAAATCCTTAATCTTCCAACGAATTTGTCTAGAAAAATCGAAAGGAACGAAAAGCTTCGAGTTCTCCTGATCCCATGCCCACGAGCTACGGTTTGTTTCTCTGAATCTGCCTTATTGAAACTTCTCCAAGCATCTCGTATTCTCAAAACTCTCTTCGCTGCTTAACCTGGCGAAACGAGAAGGAACGAACCCGTCGCTGAAAACGAAACAAAAAAAAAAGCAAGAAGATGGAGAGTCCGTGTAAAAAAGGGGAAGAATTAAAAAGGAAAGAGACCGAGAAAGAGAAGAAAAAATAATGAAAAAAAAAAAGAAGCATCGTATTATCCTCGTAACCCCGGGGTCATAAAATTCCGACGGACGCGGAAAATTGCATGCCGCGGCAGGAACAAGAAAATACAGAGTAAGAGAGGGAAAGAGACGACAAAGGGAAAACGACGTTACGTCTGGAACATGTAATGGCGAACGCGCGTCCTCGTCCCTCGGGAAACTTCCGCGGAAGTGTACCTTTCGCGTGGCGCGTTCTTGCTAGCCCCGCACACGAATAAGAGGCGAGCACCACCTTTGTACCTGCGGCTCTCTCGGCCATTAGTATCGGTCTCGACGATGCGACAGACGTGCACCACGCCACGATTTCGATGTAAATTGCGCGCCGTGAGAATTCTCGCCCTCGAATATTGGGCTGTGAAACTCCCTCCGCGGGAGCCAATCTGAGAAATGTGGCCGCGAAAGGGTAAAAAGATGGATAAACTGGATCTTGTTACGTAGGCGAGTTCGTGGGATGCGTCTAGTCCGCTTAGTTCAGGCTCGGTGAAGCGACCACTAATTCTATCATACGCGGACGGAAGATAATTTCCATGGGACGGAGCAACATTTTTTATGTATCCGGGTATTTTGGGATTACCGGCGAGAACGAGCTCCGTACGTTGTCCGTACTATGGTTTGCTCTGTACTGCGTCCACTGTTTCCATGAGTTGGTGCGCGCTGCGTCGCGATGACGTTCAGACGTTTATCAATGATGACAGAAGAGAAAAAAAAGAAAGAAATAATTGGCTCGCGAGAGGGCGCCGAATTTAATCGAAAGCTTAAAGCTCTTCGCTATCGTACAATTTGTTTTAATCTAAATGATATTGTCAAAGGTAAGATTAGAGATATGAAAGTTGGTTGATGCGAGAGGACAAGCGACTCGACCGACTCTGCAGAAAAATAGCAGCTTGTTTACCAGATTTCCTGCGCTACAGACGAACGTACTATGATTCTTCGTTGTTTGAAGCGAAATAAGTTTCGCAAGAAAAATACCGTACTCTCCGTTCCTTTTACTATGGCTGCAGAATATAAAGCATTACGTATCGAGCCTTTGTCGCGAGAATAAAACATCGAAACCTGCGACACATTTTCCATTCGAATTCCATTATTCCGAATTCGAATAAGAGTTTCGAGAAGTTACCCTAATTATAAAATAATCGAACATTGGTCACCGACTGTCACTCGGTTTACCGTTTCATTTTTTATTTAAATTGGGAAAAGAAGAGCAAAAACCTGTTCTCCTGAAATTCAGTCGAAAGTTAAACGAAATCTTGTAAATCAGGAATTTTATACAACGTACTAGGATTCCTTTGTTTCGCATTGCGCCGCTTTATTTAAAGGTACGTTCTTCCTCCTTCGGTGAGAAGTAAAATTCTATTAAAGAAAGAAAAAAACAAAAAAAAAAAAAAAAAACAAAAATTCCATAAAAATCCTTCACTTTCGAGGACTCTACTCCCTCGAACAATAGCTAACGTACCGTGAAAAATAAAAACACGAAAATGGGACACACGCTTTGTAATTCACTTTTCCCAATTCCCCTTCATCGATCGGGAAGCTTCGCAACTCTCTAATCTCCAACCGCGGCTTGCTTAAAAATAACGCTTTTAGTTACCTTTGAAACATTTTTCAAATCCACTCTGGCCCCAGTTTCGCGCAGAAACTCGGAAAGGGCTCGTTACACGGGATAAGCGCCATTTATTCTGTTAGCTGGGTATAAAACTTCTGTTCTACGTATTAAACATATAACAAGCGCTTCCAACGATTCGAGATTATTAAACAGAAGGTCAAGATGCAAGCGTTATAGATGCGTTTTGTTAATAAAAAATCAAGATGGAATAAGTGTTTTCAATTTGTTATTAAAAAGGCGCGGTATAGAGGAGAGTCGTGTAGCAGAGATCGGCGTACAGTATCGAGGAACATTAATTCTGGTTTTTATCGCCAGATATTAGCACTCTTATTTGAATAAAAAAATGAATATAACAATTCTGTGTAACGTTGTGTACGCGTTACGCATTGACGTTCCGAGCGTTAAAAGTTATTCTCTTCTGATATTTCGTTTCTCAGCTAAGCAAATGAGCGTTTTTCTAGCATCTGTACTATCTCTAATATATTGAGCGTAATTATCAGATCAGTTTTGCAATTTTCTTTGTATATTACATACGTTATAATATGGAACGTTTCCATGTGTTTGTCGTTCAGTACCGATTAATCAATCGTCGATCGGTACAGACCAAATTCTTTTTATCTGTTCGGTTCAATCTGCTAGCAACTGAAATTAAATTAGAGGATGTTTGTTTAATATTTCTTCTACTTTCTGCCGCAGAAAAATGTTTGAAATTCCAAAAGAGAAAAAAGGAAACTGAACAGAGGAGAACACGAACGCTAGCTTGAAGTTGCTTCTCGAAAATAAAATGACCCAGGAACAGGCCGATAAAGCTTCCGATATTCGAAAAGTGACGAATGCGAAAGGTGGGCAGACGTCGAATACACGGGCCAAGAAAATATTAATTATTTTACTTGCGATATATTTAAAAGTAAAATTCGAATAAAAATATGTATTCTCGCATCTAAATGTTTTTCTTTTAACATTGTTAATATCATTTAGATCGAAAAATTCGCTAACTAAATAATTGGTCGATACTACTGGACGATAATCTTTCGTTTCCTACAAATTACAACAGATTATCGATTTTTATAATCGAATTTCGCAAAATTAATTTGTCTCCTCTTATTAAGTTTCATTTATACTGCAAATTCGTTTTTTAAATTCTGATTCAATCAGGTTAAGTCGGTACCGCACGACTCTCCCTTAATAAACGTTTTCATTGTGCTATGCAGGACATAGGAGAAGGAACAAAATTACAAAAAGTCGAACAATTTTAGAAAACTTACGAAAATAATTTTAAACAATTTCACGGGACAAAGCCAAAAAGTATGGAAATTAAATTAAATATGTATGTACATTTTATACTTCGAGAGAACTGCGCGGTTAAAATTTTATTTGAAAAAGTGGCATTCGATATACTGTGACTACGAAAGGTATGAAGCGAAACGTTTCTCCAACGGAAAGCTTTTTTATCGAGTTTTACATTTAATTTTCACAGTCACGCGAAACCGTTACTAAATGATTCGGAATTTAATATACTTCAAGTTAATTAACTACTACGTAATTGCTATAATAAATATAACGATACGCAAATATTCTTTGACAACCATTTTATATTAATATATATATAGATTCGCAAAAAATATATTAATATTATAATTAACGCCGATCTAACATGGTGCGTATCATCGTCGTCTACGATCGTTTCGAAACTAATTTTTCACAAGAATTCTGTCCTCAAATCAGAAACGTGACAAATGAAGTCAATCGCCGTATTGTACCAAAAAGACGAGTTAACGAAGGTTCGCACGAAACTGGAAACACGAGCTACAATCCGTCGAGGATTTTCCTTCGGCGTTTTCCAGGGATCCTTGCTCCACGCTACGAATTTATCGTCCCTCCACACAACGGACGTCAACGTAAATCGTGGCTGAATGACCCAAAATAAACTTGGCGGGGGAACGGGAGCGCGCTTGGTGTCTACCGCATTGGGGCCATAATTTAGCGCTAACCAATATCGCCTAACCAAGAAGCGGCTGAATATTGCGTTCCAAAGATAACGCTGAAATTTGTAAGCTTTATCGGCATTCTTTCGTAATCTGCCTACCTCGCACTCGTTATTCGAATCTCTCGTTGTCGCCCGTCACCGGTTGTTTTTGTATTTCGTGCTAGATTCATCGTCGAGCCGCGCGAAAATATTTCACGGCCGTGGAAATAAAATGTATCGAAAGATTTTTAATCCTTCGAACGTGAACTCGCGGTTTGAAGCTCGCACCGTTAAAACTAGAATATATGTTATATATACGTGGAGTATATATGATAACAAATGTAAAATACACAGCTGTAATATACAAATATATTAATGTTATCATATTAATTAATTATTATAATATATAATTGTGATAATAAGAAAATACTAATGTAAAAAATGTATATGTATAACAGTGGAGTATATATGTATATACACATATACGTTTTTCACATTTGTACTATTTATCATCATAATATACATATACATACTCCATTGTTTTATTATATATATTGTTATCATATATATAATATTGTTTTATTATATATATACATGGAGTATATATATATATATATATATATACATTTTTCACATTAGTACTTTTATCATCATAATATATATATATATATACTCCATGTATATATATAATAAAACAATATTATATATATGATAACAATATATATAATAAAACAATGGAGTATGTATATGTATATTATCATGATAAAAGTACTAATGTGAAAAATATATATATATATATACTTCATTCAATAAAACAATTTATATTGCAAGATATAAATACGTATGTAACATACACATTAGAAAGTATTTATATACAAGACAAAAATAAAAACAAAAATTTTAATCTTCGGAGATATATATATATATACACTCCATGTATATATATAATAAAACAATATTATATATATGATAACAATATATATAATAAAACAATGGAGTATATATATGTATATTATGATGATAAATAGTACAAATGTGAAAAACGTATATGTGTATATACATATATATATATATATATATCGAATGAGTCAGGAGAAATTATCGTGATGTAATAAAGAAACGTTCCGTTGGAAAATACGTTCAAGGCACGCTCAAATACTTTCTACAGCCACAATCGAGACTCATCGATCCATTCTCGCTGACGATTCCCATTCGAGTGCACGGCCCCGATTACCCTGTTCCTCGGACTTGTTCGTTTCTCCCTTGGTTTCTTCCACGGTGACTTGGCGCAGAACGATACGCACTCCTCCTCGCTGCAATTCAATTATCCATTTGACGATATGTTCGCGTCTTTCTGCTCGACGAACAGTTTTAACGATACCGACCGGTTCGCAACGAGCCAACGGACGAAACTTATTTCCGGTCAGATCTCTCGTCTCTTGAGCACCGTATGCAATCGAGTGGTCGCGTGTGCACCAAATGAGACGAGAGAAGAGGCGAATGGAACAAACTGACAGAAGAAAAGGGAATAAAAATGGATGCATTACGCGAGGGATCTTTCTCCGTGGGGAGAGGAAGGAGGAACGGTGGAACTCGAAGAAAGCCAATTAACACGGAGACGGACGCTTTCACTCGTCCCGTATTCGTGTTTTGCATGAGACACGCGTCCCGTGTACTTACACACTGCTGGACTCTTCTTTCTCGTCCCATTGGATATGATTTTTTACTCTATAGCATTTCTAGTCACGAGACACTCGCATACTCGTTCGCAATTAATAGATTACGGATATCTATAGAAAGGAATAATTTTATGAAAACCAGCGAAAGAGAATTTATTTTACCTGGGAATTTGTTTTAAATGTCATAACGAGCACCGCACGTTCCACGTTTTATATATTTTTACGTCGCATTGAATTTGCCATAGATGCATCAAATTCCGCGGTCTAATAACCAGCGATTTTCATAAATAAATCACGAGTATGGAATCTTGTTTTTATATTTCCGATTTGCACGGTGTCGATTCGCATAAAGTACGGAATTGATACAAAATGTATTTAGAAAATTCCATAGATGTACGCACGTAGATCATTTTGACCGACCGTATAATATTTATCTTGCATTTCGAACACACGTTCCGCTCTTATTCAATACAAATAAAGAGGAAAGTATCGCTTCGTTTCCCAATAGACAGCATCCGACAGCGAAACAAAGCAACGATCGAATAACTTATTCCACTGTTCGAATCCTCCGATATCGTTTACCCGAGTTAGAAGAACGAGGCAATCTGGTGATACTGCCCTTAAACGGTTTAAAATTTCCGTCCCGAAGCGGCAGGCGGAGGAGCAGAGAATAAAAACAACATCAATTACGAGGCTATAGAGACATCCTTAAGCGATGCTCGGCTAATTTCGCCAGAACGATTCGTTTTCGCGGGACGGATCTGAAATCTTAATGCGATTTACGCGGGTCATCGTTGCTATTTTCGTCATTTTCCTATTGAACTATTTACGAAACTATTTACGAAAAGTGAGAAAACTCGCTGACGTTTGGATATAAGCAGCAGAGAGATAAAGAGAAAGAAGGAGGAGAAGCACGAACAAGAGTTGAAAGTACATCCTTGTACATAAGTTACGGATCATGAGCCATCAATCAGGCACTTACTAATAATAGACGCGATAAATCGAAAAATACAATTTTGTATAGATATTGAATTTTATTAAATTTGGTACAGGCATTAAGCGAGATAGATAAACGACAAAGTAAAATTATATTACAAAGTTTGATAACAACTATATTTAATATCAGCCTACCAGATCACCAGCTCGTTTATCGAATGACTAAAAGGTTTGAATAACCTAGATGCGATATATACATAAACGGTTTGATTAATTACCTAGTCTAGGCAGTCTAATATTAGCGAGTGCTAAAATAAAGTTTCTTTAAAATTCAACGATGAAAGGAAGTTTCATACGAAACTCCTCTCCGTTCATGCAAATGTCTCCTTCATCCGGTTGCAATCTCCTTTTTGTTTGGAAAGTATCGCGCCACATTAAAGCTGATTTAGAATATCTTCTACAGACACACAACGAGTGCTGGTTTATTTAAACCGTCTATTCTCGGCATTCATCGTTTCCAGTAGGTGTTATAGCATCTGAAAGCTTCGAAACTGTACTGTGCAGTGTTTGCGAGCTGTGCATTCATAAGCGTTACGGTGGCTTTAAAGTTTCTACCAACTTAATTCCGCCACTAACTAAACATATCTAACGTACTTAACAATTAATGAATCAATGACGACGTTTGCTCAGAGTTCTATTTTTTTATACTATTTATATACTTTTCGATTTCGTTCAAATTACTCTTCTTGCGATCTACCAACTAGGTAGCGATCAGTCGGCTTGCAACTGTTCGGTTCAGGTCGCGAACCTTCAACGATATTAACGCTCAACGTGGACGCAGGTTAAAGATGTGGAGCAAGCTCGTGTCTAGTAGGTTTATTTGAACTTATTTCGTATAAACGAAAGAGTATGAACCGAGTAAGTAACGGAGTTTAAACTTAGGTGTGCGCGTGACGAGATTGCCTTCTCTTGTAGCCCCTGGTATGTTCTATCAGTCTAGGGGGTGTGTTTTAGTCAACGTTCTCTGTCAAGTGGCAATCTGTTTCTGTCCAATCGTGTAACTGTCGAACTGTCGTGGGCGTTCCGCGCGTAGCCCGTCTTGTGCGTACACGGTGAAGGATGCGTAGACTAACGTCCAGCTGAGCCATCGTCCTTGGTCTATCGTCGAGTATCATCGGATGTTTATTCCAAGTGGTTTACCATTGAGATCACTCGTCGAGTGCTTGATACGCAGTGTGAGAAATTCCAACTTTCCAAAAAATAGCAGATGTGCCGTCCGTACTGCAAACTGCGGATCATCCAAAATCTCGAACAATTCTCTTAATTCAATCTTTCCAGTCGATATTATTTAACACGTACGTTATACGTACTAAAATATCGCGCTTCTAGTCACCGGACTGTACATATTTGTGCATCAACGATGTAATACAAAAGTATATAAAATGTCGGAAATAGAATACATGCATCTTTCGTTCGAGCGTTTCTTTTTTATTCGTATGAAAAATATGAATTTCGTAAACATCACGAGGAAAGTCTGCCTTGTTTTCCCCGAATCACGTCTTTTTTCAAACCATGTTCGACCATTCGTTTCCAATTAAACGTCTAGGATAACTATCGATTCTAATTACCTTCATCGATCTCGATCGTCTTGGCGTACTTTACGCATCAATCAACAGATCCAATTCTAATCAATCCGAATAAAATCCGGCCACGATCAAACCACTATTTCGCCTCGTGAAAACCAAGTAGCGATTGAAACTCCCTAGCCACGGAACTTCAAAGAAAGTCAGATATACACCCCACGGGAGTATCAACTCGCGTTAACGAAACTTCTACCTCGAAATACGTAAGCGTTCCCCACTCGAATCAGCCCTTGCGCCGACCAATCAGAGAGCAGATTGCTTGGAAACGAGGAAATCTTCCAACATCTATCGCCTGCAGTAAAAAAAGAAAAAAAAAACTGAGAAAATCGTGGCTCTCGGCGTTACCGATGGCTACAAGTTTAATACGACTTCTAATCAAGTTCGATACACTTATAAATTCGAATTGAAGTTGCTAGCAAGTATCTGGACATTTTAGTTGATTTATAGCAAAATCATAGTGCACGAAGATTTTTTTTCACGTTTCGTACAGGAACAATTCGAAGATCCCATTTTATACTACCAATTTCTCTAGTCTCGCTTGATTTTCCTATTAAGCGTATCTCGGAGTTCTAGTTTCTCGAACGTCCTAGAAATATTAATCGTTGCAACGTTAATCCCTGAGTTTGTTGCGAAACTTGGTAAATTTCTCGGTTACTTCTGAAAGACTTGTTTCTGTACGAGAAAGAACGCGCTCTAAGTGCACTCACGATGATACACATCCAACTTACCATCGAACTAATCATGCTCGCTTTTATAACGTTAGCCAACTATAGTTTCGTTTATCGTAGGAGCTCTACGATAAAACTTTCGCCGAATATTCTTCCTACTGTATCAGTTCAAGTAATTCCCCGTGCAAATATAAATTTCAACGAGTATAGCATATAGAATTATTTTCGTCATCGTCGCAGCCAGATGTTGTTCATCCCTAATAGGTTAAACTGAGAAAAATCTGACCGGATTGGCGAAAGAACGCAAGCTGACGGTTTCAGGTTGTATGCAAAGTGGCAGCCAGGACCCAGGGGTTGCAAGTGTATACACGATCGAATAAAATATGTATAGACGTCGCTGGTATAGCGAGAGAGACTTTAACGGGTAGGTTCGAGGGGAAGTTTCGAGCCGTCTTAGGCGGCCTCGTGCAGTTGCAGCCGGTTTCCTTGGCGAAAGGATCGTAAATGGCGAGGTTTGGGGCGCGTCTGGCTGCGAGTTTCAAACTCTTAGCTGCAAGAGGCCCGCGATCGACCAGCCGCGAAAAGGGGTTTCGCGTTGAGAAACTCGCTAGACCGGAAGGATCGACCGCGTCCTCCGCCGCGCGATAAAAAAGCGCACGCTGCGCTTCCACTCGAGTCTCGAGCGCGAAAAACTTTCAACGAGATACCGTGCATACCTGCACATACTACCGGCACCGATCTCCGGATTAAACGGCAGTCACGCTAAACGTCCTTCCGGATTTCTTCGCACTTTCGAGGAAAAGGTGTACATAGATACGCAGATATATAGGCAAGCGAAGAGAGACCGAAGTTCGACAGATCCTGTGCACGGAATTACGAAAATACTCGAACACTTGTGGACACGTTTCACGAATGCGTTATACGCGATATGCAAAACGTTTGGAATTTTCATTAGCGCTATTGTGGGACTCGACTATCGCGTATTGGTACAGTTTGAAACAAATTTGAAAGTGCATGTAGAAATAGAGATATTTAATACGAGTAGATATTTCGCGAAGATCACGCGAGTATTTAAACGTTCGATTATCCGTTATAACAAGTAAGTATTTATCGCGCCACTCGTACATTTCGATTCAATTATTTATTATACTAGTAGGCCTCGATATTCACTGGGACGATGATTAACACTTGGATTGTAATAATTATTAGTAACGCCGCCATAAACTACATTGTTTATAAAAGATATTTATCCAGGGATCGAAACAGTCATGGTACTTTTTAATAGGGTCTATTTAAAACACGGACCGTAGAAATTTTGTAGAAAATGTTCTCAACAGATAAAGAAAAGTTCTTGAAAGTAAAAGTTTTAATTCGAACGAAACTCGTAAGATATAAAAATAAAAATTTGCCAACGGATATTCTGTTTATCAGTATTAAACAAGTTTTCAATTATCGTAACAATTAGCGAATACCGTTCAATAAGTAATACTACAACGATATTAAATAATTACCGCAGTTAATTCGATACTGTGGATATGGAATTTATTTGTAATATTTGCCTAAATAATACACAGTTCAAAATTTGTTTACGTCTCTTTTTGAAACGAACAGTTAGAAAGCTACGGCAGAAAAGATTAAATAATATAACAATACGTAGATATGTAGCCATGTATTCTATTATAAAAATATACGTAATATATTATATACATGTTATGTAAAAGAATTTTTATGTATTTCAGTTAATTCGAATTATAAGGAAATGGCATTTAGGTATTATTTTTGACAAGTTCTCTTTCCTGCTCGATACTTCTTATAAAACTGTTAATTGCTTGTCTTATGATTTTCGTATCTTCTATTAGATAAACGTATGAATAATTCGATATTACATTGTTAAATAAAACTAGTATCTAATACTCGGCTACTTTTATTTATCTTATGGAACCTTTTTTAATACACCTTTCAAAATAGCTTGTTTCCATGAAACTTCTGATACAGATTATAAAATATCTGTTTCATGAGAGCACTTCTTACAGAAGTTCCCAAGATTTAAACGTTTCTTACCATAAGAATTTCACAGGGACAGCTGTTATCTTAAACGAAAGATATAAGTTCGAACAGAATTTTTCTAAGAACTAAAGGTAAACATTTCTTTCAATGCCTGCATTTATCTCGATAAATCTGAAGTATGCCCATTGAAACTGCAAAGAGTTTTGATAATTATTGCTGCAAAACTAACGAAAATCTTTAAGCCCAGTTAGAGTCGCCAGAAAGAGTAAATCTTTCCCTGCAAAGTGCTTTCTGTTTCATCTCGATCCTACCGTCCATTGCTGACGTATCGTCGTTTGAAGAGAACCGAATTTTTCGATGATTATCTCTCGCATGCTCGCAACTCGTCATGCATAAATCGCAACTTCGTTTGTAGCACGCCAGCCAGTGACAAGCAGCGTCTGCTTTTTTTTTTTTACTATTACTACTATCCACTATAAGCGTATTTCTTATAAAAAATGTAGGTCAGACCGCTGCAGGCTGCCATTCATAGTTCTATACACTTTGATAAGTCTATCGCAGTTTACAGCGCTGTACCTTCAGAATATTTGACATTAATAATTGAGATATCGAGCGAAATCAAAATGCATCACGAAGGGTACACTTTCGACCATCATCCGACTGAGTAAATAATACTTAAAAATTTTGTAATTGTTTATAAAACGTTGATACGTTATTTGATGAGACTTATCGTTGACTTGTTCCTTTATCAAGTCCAAAGGAAAACGATGTTTCCATAGAGAAGTCGTACACGGCTTTTCATTAGCTTTTGCATAAAGTTTAATCGAAAAAGATTCGAAGGAATTGGATTGTGCTTAGATCCACAATTTCCCCGGTTATGAAACGTAATGTCGTTAGTATGTCTGTTCTTGAACGTAATGCACGCCGAAAGAATTCCTCGGGCGCCGGCTGTTATTAAAAAGTATTTGTCAAGCCCCGGTGTAGTTCTAATTTCATTTGAAAAAATGTTCCCGCATTTTTGTAGGCTATACGGAACGCGTTTATTTCGATGAGGAATTCCTGCTCCTCGCATGCAGAAATTAACATACGAAGAAATTACTTTTTTTTTTTTATTAAGATATTATTTTCAAACACATTATCGAGATATCAGATATTTTATTAACTAGCAAAGAGACCCTGATATAAACGTAGATTTTCATTACCGAAGGTAAAATATTTTAAGATTAGTTAAACTCGTTCAAATATGTACAATTCGCGCTAACCTTCTCGCATAACACAGTAATCGAATATTTTTGAAAGCCAATTATCATATGCATGAGCTTGGTACGAAAGCACGATAATGGGGCTGTAAAACCATCATCTCTGGCTGTTATATTAAACCTATCTTACGTTTCACAGAAACTGTAAAAATTTCGCCAGCGAACGCGATAATTGTCGGCAATGTTACAAGGCGAATTAGACTCGCCGGATCGACAACGTTCAAGGCGTCGTTTTCCAATTTTTATCTCATTTAGATTCAAATTGAATATTTCGAACCGAGAGAATTAAAATCCTTCTCGTACGAAAAATTATCGTAGGTGTCCAATTCGCAATCTCTTCGCGTGTCACGTCCACCCGCACACGAATCTCTGCACCGCCATTACGTTATCCGGCCACGAAACCATTTTCGAAACGAGGATTTCGATCGTCGCGACGATAGTAAATCCCAGCGATACGTCGCTGACCGTTTAACCGCGTCACCCTGTTAAGGCTGATTTATATTATCCGTTCGGATACAGAGGCACTGGCGAAACCGTTCTGTTTCAGGCAAACATTGCCGTAACTTAATAAACCTCCGAGTTACGTTGCAAATATATACCGATCGGTGTTCTCGAAGGAATATTTTATTGAAACGAGAATAATCGCTACGGTTCCGTGCCTAAATTGTTAAACCACTCTCTAAACGAAACATTGACGAAATCGTTTCAGTGTCTGTGATTTAGTCCTCCGTCTCGTCAACCAGCCAACGTCCCGAAGACGATACCCTTTGAAAAATGCAACGGTCGTTCTTCCTGAGCGTAGTGGAAAATCTACGCGAGTACGTACGTACACTACGTGTGTACACACTATGGAGAACAATGGAGTCACTTGTATTCGGACCAGACGTCTCCAACTCCTTTCCATACGAACATCGCGCAAGAACAGGCATCGCTCGTTTGTTGCGATAATAAGGTAACACGAAAATCTTGCATTACGTTTATATATTATTAATCTTGCATTACGTATTATTATTATACGCTCGCGCTACATATCTATATACGTAAAATCAAATAAGAAAGAATTTGAAATTCTGAGTCACGTGGTTGTCGCAGCATCAACTCCTCTCATTAAACACTTTTCTACGTACTTGTCATTGTCACTCGCGAGAAGTACGTGGCTGCAATTGATTTACATGGTGAAAGCCTCGCAACGACGGTCCAACAGCTTCTGAATATTCGGAATCGCAATTAGAACCGCTTGGCCGTGATCTCTACAGGCTGGCGCGTTCGCTGACACCTTATGCGTCTCGTTTCCGGAACGCGCAGGGTAAGCTTGATACTATATGAATGGTAAGTGAGGGGTACAACGGTATTATCGTCGACGTGGATACACGAAAGGGAGTGGAGCAACGCGTGCATTTGAATAACGGGATAACGCTTCCGCAACAGAGTTGTCCAAACGAAGCGTTTTGCTGGGCAAACTATGGAGAAGATAGGTGATACGGTATACATAGTAGGTAGACTATGTGCAGCGAAGAAGAATGTGTGGTGGTGTCGCTACGCTTGCTACCAGGAGATTCTTACCAAGGGAATTCTGGAAAATTCTAACCCAACTGTTTCTTTCGTACAAGCGTTCCCTGTGATATCTACTATCGTGGTGCTATTTCGGGTTAGGTTGGGGTTAGGTTATATTTCCATATTTACGTTACGCGAAAATGCGTTACCGCTAGCAAATAACTGAGGATATTTGACCAAGACCGCGGACTATTTATGCACCTGTGAGTAGGATAAAAGTAAGAAAGTACTGGTAACAAAGCAACAAAGTTTGTCGACGTATACGAGGACGTTGAGAAGGAGTAAAGAAAAAATGTGTAAGTTTAAAAGAATTTCCCCATTCAAACATAATACCTCGTCTGCCGTTTGGAACTAGAATTGATTAAAAATTCCTGTGAGATATGTTTCCACGGTATGAGTGAAAGGGTATACTCTGCTTATGAAATAGTTCACATTCTTACATAAGAAATAAAGATTACTACATAGGAGAATTGCTTGAGAAATTGCCAAGTCTGGTATTTCTCCATTAAACGATACTGTCACTTTGACGTATATTCGCTCTTAACTTTCGACTAAATTTTAATAACGATATTTGGAATATTCGTGCAATTAGCAACACGTTCCTTTTCTATGTTCCAATATGTAACAGAAAATTTTCATGGAAAATTATATTGATCGAAACATCTTCGTCAAAGACAGTATTTCCATTGTATAGGAAATAATCAGAAAATAAGTAGTACATTCGCTGTTCTCTCTCGTTGTCAGTCGCGCAAAAGTATCAATTTAACAGTAGCAGCACAATTCTACTAATCCGTGTGACGAGTCACGAAACAAGGTCGGCGACAAATCCACGTTCTTTCTCTTTCTCGTTAACCGCGATACACCTGACACAACTGGGACAGCCTCGTCATACTTAGCTCGCCGGGATAATAATAATAATAATTATCGGGAAATGAATCTACACGACGCGGTAAGAAAACAATTGTTTCGTAACCGTCTGCCAAGCAGCGTGCGACGGATCTCAAACGAGGCGGGAACTACAATGTCGGTGGAACGTGGATCATGCTGACGCGACTACTACTCCTCGTACAGCGTTTCATGAAAGTATTTAAAAACACTTACCATGGAAAACTTTCGCGTGTGTCTGAATTTTTTAGAAGATCGTTAATTACTCGCGTTACTCTGCTTACAATTTTTGTTTATTATTTTATTTGCATCTTACAGTTTGTCCAACAGGACATTTGTTAAATTCTTACATCACTAATCACAATTAACAACGAAGAAATCGTTTACGCTGCAATTTAATTACGTCGCTTGGCGTTTTACTTGATATTACAGGTAGCTGCATTGGTTATAAAGAATAAAACGATCGTCGTTCGAATCACTCGTAATGTTGTAATTAAAATGCATCTTGTCAAAGATGAGCAATCGCTCTGATACTTTTCAGTGACGGTGTGTACGTGTATGCGCGCGTTTCTCGCGTTTCTCTGTTATTCCAGACGTGTGCACCAGGGCCGGTCAATTTCGAAGATCGGCGTCACACAATAACGAGGACACCTCCTGGAATGATCGATACGCGTACCTAGGGAATGCATCGACATACCGTTCACCCCTGTACACCCCTACATCGTCACGAATCAATGCACGTTGCGCCACTTCGCGATTTGCTCTCGAGCTCCGGTCACGTGATTGATGCGGACTTTCCGAATTCGATAACTATCTAGAATAGATCATTCTAAAATCTACGATACACAGGAAAATATCGTATCTGCTATTTTTATAGCAACGATCAAATTTCACGGGAAATTGCTAGCGATGAATTCTGAGGCACGATCTTGGAAAATGGCAAAATCGGTAACTCGATGATCGATAACTTTTGATAGAATATCAGATTTTAACGACATACGTGTTTATCTTTATTGTCCTTTTTATTATCTGCATGATATATGTTATAATATACGTATTCTTGCCATCCGTTGTTTCGTTCGATCGTAGAAAAATAAAAACGTTGAAATAAAATATTGCGAATAGAAAGAAATATTCTTTGATTTCCGCTTAAGCATTTTCAATTTAGTATATAATATTCGAGCGCTGTGTGGAAATCGATTGCTATTAAAATTTGAATAGGACCGCCGATATAATTGGATTTTAGGTATATATCTGGCAGATCGAATTTTTTTAATAATTGCTAACGACTATTACCATACTTCCACGAGCTTTTATTTCTAAATTCTCTGGTAGTTATTATATGTTTCCTATTTATTTTATACCCCCAAATCGTCGTTAAATTAATTTATCTTAATTTGAAGAATTAAAATCGAAGTCACATATTTAGAAAATAATTGTTAGCGTTAGAATATAATACCTATTACGCGACGATCGAAAAATTATGGAAACGATTTGAAAGAGGGATTATGGAAAGATCGCAGGGCGTTTCTATTTAATAATATAACGAACCTTCGTTACATTCAATAGTAAAGAGAAATTTAAATGAATAAAGTAACCGACAAACTTTCCTGATTAATATATATGTACATCGAGCAACTTTCCTCTAAATAACGTACAAATACACAGTTTGCCCGATTTTCAGAGCGTAACTGTTTAATTATAAGTTTAAAGTACAAGTAATTATCATAGGCTTAACATTTTCGCTGTTTCGAGCAAACACACTCGCTTGCAACTTTGTGTATATTCATACTATTAAAGCGATACAACTGTTCTACGTCAGTGTATAACTTTCATTAACGAGAGTTACGCGTTAACGGTAGAATATTTTTTAGCAGATAGAATAGGACTGATACCAAAACTAGAAACGATTATTAAGTTAATGTTGCCGTTTTTCTACGCAAGTGTCGCTTTCTCGATGAAACTTCGTTCGTTAAAGAGTAAAACTTGTACCCGAACTTTGTAATTAATATTAACGCGGCAGTTGTTTCCAATTTCAATAAAATAACTATGGAAAACGTATTTCAGTTACGGTACTCATTATCAGAATTTGGATCGATGACATTTTAACCGAAAACATTTTGATTTTAAACGCGTCAAATTCCCCGTATAGCCGGATATTAAACTAATATTATATATTCATAACTGGTTCGCCGTCCATGCAATATTGCGATCAGTAAATTGCTCTCAGCGAATATCTCGCGTAAGGCCTGATGAGCAGGCACGTGTGGAGCGCGTACGAAATATTTCGAATCGCGCGGTTAAAAAGTGAGCTTTGAACGTGCAACAATTTTGCCTAACCTGAAACGCGGCTAATATATTTGAAGACTTTCGATACTGAAACCTATAATCAAAAAGTTTCTCGCGAAGCAGTCGAGGATCATAGATCGTTAGATATATGTATCAATATGTTATCATTATGTTACCTATCTAATAAAATAATATATATATATATATATATATATATATACTTTTAATACTACGATACTTTTTGTGGCCGCTATATACTTGGGTACTTGGGTAGAAGGAAAATATTAATCGTTGATATTTCATCGTTGACAGCATCGCCGATATAACGGGGCGTTAAATTGATACGCGGCGTCCCTAACGGAAGTCAGCGTTTATGCAAAACGTATGCGGCGCATCGAAATTCTAGCTGATCGCTTTGGCATCATCACCGGTGCACAAACTTGGACAAGATACGATGCACCAGCGAGAGGCTGACAACTTGACGTTGACGTTCACGTTAACTGCAACGATAGCAACGAACACAGTAGCTACACCGACAATACGGATCGATCTCTTATACCCGGAAGAATGAAATATATAACGCGCGACGCCGCTCGGGAATTGATAACTCTACGTCCATAGAACCGCGGTGGTTCCGTGTTTGCCTGTTTTCTCTCTCTGTTGCGTGGAAATTGCAGTATCGAGTCGAACCAACGAGAAAGGCGCTACACGTGGCGCTACGTTAGATAGATACATACGTCGTATACAGTGGCTATAGAAATTATTGACAAGATACTGTTGCTCGTTGCAACATTTATATGTATTAATTAATCGGATTTAGGTGTATTCAATTTTGTATCGTTTAATGGCACGTACTTTTTCCCATGACTACAAAAGATGAAATATTATGGAAAGAAATATAGAGGCTGATAAACAGACACGCCGTTAAAAGATCTTATTATATGCCCATATACTTTTCGTAGCTATCGTATGTCGTCGGCTGTGCGTTTCAAAATTAGAAGCGAAAAGTTTTCTACGTATATAGTTCGTATCTACGTAGTTCGACGCGACTTCCGCCACGTAATGTATTTAGAATTTTTCTAGAACATCGTATGAATTTTTAAAACACGTACGTTGTAGGTATTGCTCGAACATGTTCGCTGCTAGGTCAAAGTTGCACGACCGTTCGCTGTGATTGAAATATCTTTTCTCCTAGAACTCGTCAACGTTTTCAATGCCATTTGAAAACAACGCGTGACGCCAACGTAACCTGTCTGGTCTCCGGAAGCAACCAGGCCATCGCGTCGACGTGTGACTATCGAGCGTGAAAGAAATTAAAATTCTAAAGAGCATATTGTTCGTTAATCTTCTAAAACGTTGCGATTATAACTCGATAATAGCCCTTCTCCTCTGCGATCGTGCTACCAGCCACGACTGCGCGTATTCTTTTGTTCTAGATGGGACAATGTTCGTGCAAGTCATACGTTTTTATCGATCGCCTACCTTCCTTAAATACGCGGCTTAAGGCTATAGAGCGAAACGCGATACGGTCTGCAACGATCCGTCATAATACGCCACGTGTATTACGTACACCGTGTTTCGCGGCATTACCTGGCATGATTAAGGTTTCTCGCGAGAGCAACGTAAGAGAAAACACGAAGTTGCGCGAGAAAAGGAGGAAAATGGAAAGACTTCGTCCCGAGTCTCTTCATTCGGCAGAGTGGAGAAAAAAAAGGAGGAGCAAGGGAAAGAAGAGGCTGTAAATCGTTGCAGTCGAGGCGGCAGACTCTTAATAAAAGAAGATCACGAAAGTCTTCTGTCTTTTGAAGCCGTCCGAGTAGTGTACCGCGTTGAATACTATGGTAGACTATGACGTGGCGGAGGTTAGGAGAAAAACGAGTTTGCGAAGCTGCCGGCCATGCTAAGAGATAGCGATGGAATCAAGTTCGATGCGCGATCGTAGGTAGACCGAAGATTTTTATGGATTCGCAGGAAATATTAAAGAACAAAATGCTCGTAACATGAGAGAAGGCACGAGGTATTCGAAGTGTGGTATTTATTTTCTGTAACATTCGCTAGGTACAACGATTTTCTACCGAGTTCCTATCCTTTAAATTATATTTTCAGAGATGCGAATCTCCATCAAAATCGGCAGTTTACTCGTAAACATATGGACGCTTTGCTATTCGCGAAAACTCGTTCGTCAAGTTGTTCTCGTTTTCAAGGAAAGTTTACAGATGGCAAAAGCTCTAAAGCTAGTTAAATCTTCCTCAACTCGCGCTACGAATTTTCCAACTAATGTAACGTTAACGTTCGAACCTACTTGCGACACACTTGAGTCCATCGCTACCGAGAAAACTGAGCCTCGAGTGCCGCCTGTTCCTTTTGCCCCAGCTTTCTTCTGCCGGCTGTTTGCTCTGTTTTGCTCTACGCCAGAATTTTTCCTCTTCTCTTGCTCTTCGTATTCGTTGATCTTTCCTCTGGTTTCTCTTGGTTCGCGTGGTCGTCTCGTTCGTCCCTTCATTGTCATTTCGTTTCTCTGAAACTTTTCACCGTGCCCGACCCTCTTCCTGTTAACTCTACTAGTCTTTCTTTTCTCCAGTCTCTCTCTCTCCTCCCCCCCCCCTCTCCCTATTTTCATTTTCTCTCGTCGAGCTAAGTCACCGAGACTTTCTTGCCCGTTGCGCTGGTTACAGGAAAATTCCTCTGGTAAGTAGCACACTTCGCGGAACCTCTCCGGGAATTGGAAAGGAGATTATTATTTTCCTTTCTTCGTCCTTCGGTTTCGATTCGATTCGCGATTCGAATAAGAATGAAACGAAAGCTCGAAACCGCGCCGCTGAATCCCGGTATTACGGGAAATTGGATAAGATTATTTGAAATCTTCCGGTCAGATGCAAATCCGTTCGCGTGATTATGATAGCCAAAGTATCAAAATATAAGAATATATCGCGGATAACGAAAATTCATTGGCGAACCTCCGCCGTTTCTATACCGTATACGTATGTACGTATACGTATCTGTATGCGCACGTGTCCAAAATATTATCCAGTTTACGTAGCGATCTGTATAAACGCAGGAATTCTTTCCAGAGAGAACGAACTATTCTGCAAGCCATTGTCGTTGGCCGTGACATTTTTGCTAATTTTCGTGCAACGCTGTCTTCCAGCCACTCTTCCATGCAAGGGAAAGGAACATTGTCCAGCATTGCGAGCGTCATTCTCATTTTCAGTATCGCCAAAGATTTCTATCGTTCCCTTGTCTTTCCTTCTAACATTCGCATCGTCCGAGTCAGAATTACGTCGCTCAGACAATCGCACAAAGTATCTGCGTACAATTCGCCGCCTCTTCCTCTGTCACATAAGACGAAATCGTTCTACTGTGTAACCTTGGCTGCGTGCACGTATTCCACAGTGGCGTACATATATGATACGCGTAAGCTCTATACGCTCGTGCGATTTCAGCGATTGTTTTCGAAGGAAGGTTCGTCGCAATTAATTGAGCAGCAGGTGTGTGTATGCAGCCGCATTAATTCACAAAGTCCCGAAGACGTTTAGCTCGAGCGGGTAGAGAGTTGCAGCGCGAGAGAAATTATGCAGCACCGTCAGATGACGCCGATTAGCAATTCTCTTGCTGCCGTTTTACCATTGATGCGCCCCGTGTAATCTTCCGCCAAGTAAATGTAACGCGTTCACTGAGAGAATCCGTATTCACATCCGGACGCAACAGGATCGACAACGTGATATCTGTCAAGTCGACTTCACCCGTGCAAACGAAAATCATCGGAGTAACTGAATTGTGCTCGAGGCTTCCGCATCAGGATTGTTCTCGTTAATCGAATATAAATTTCTTTCCAGCGTGTTTAGCTTCAATTTTAATCTGTAATACCGAGCGAGAATTACGATCTTCAGCTGTTGATATCGGCTGAGGCCTATCGACAATGGAGCGTTTATATCATTTTTATTAGAAACGTGAAATTAGGGATGTTAAGATCGTATCGTAATGCACGCGATAAATTATGATACCTTTCATCTAGCGACGCGATATTAACGCCATTTGCGTGTTATATATATATACGCATATATATATTAGGTTGTCCCAAAAGTTTCTCTCCTTTTGTAAGGAAATAATCGATGCACCGCATTCTCTGTTTTATATTATTTTTGTCGAATCCTGTATGATCATGATAATAGAAATAGAAGAAAATGGATCGTAGATGATTCGATAAAGTAATATAAAACGATAAAAGGTTGTGCGTCTATTATTTCTTTACAAAGGAAAAGAAACTTTCAGGACAACCTAATATACATGTGTGTGTGTGTGTGTGTGTGTGTGTGTGTGTATATGCATTTTTTTAACTATTTATTATGTCTAGCTTCATATTTTTCATACGACTCGAGTTATGAAATTTTTCTGGAAACGTAACGAAAATCATATTCTGTTAATTCTTAGCGTGCAATTTACGGTCGAAATTAGTGTCACGTAATAAATTATTTCTTTGCTACGTCATAATGATATCGTTAAATACGTATACCGGCCGTGTATTACTAATTTGAACATACTCGGACTTTAATATCACACCTTACTATAACACAAGTGTGAGCGCTGTTTTACCTTATAACATTGCATGGTAATATACAGAAACATAGGCACATTCTAGTTTCCGACTACTAAACAGATTCATAAATATTCAACAAAATTACGCAAATTTACGCCGCTCGAAAAAGTGATGCATTTTACATCAGCAAACTTCGTTCTTCCTAATGTAAAAAAAAAGAGAGTATTTCTCTATATCTCGTGGTAATTTCGAAATTAAAGAGAATCATATTAGCTCAATTTTTGCAGCGGAACACGGCAACTTCAGCCTGCCGTGATTATTCGCATTGTACGTGTAATTTTAATATATCGTTGGTCTATCGTAAGGTTTTGTTAAACAATCTCAACTTCACGCGACACGAAAATTTGAACGCGCCACGGGTTAACAGCTGAAAAGTTCGAGAATCCGAGATTTCGCTAATTCGAAAATTCGAAGATTCGACGGTTCGAGAAACCGAATAAGCGGAAACTCTAATATTTGAAAATGTAAAATTTCGAAGAACCGGAGAGTTAAAAATTGGGGCGGATACTCGAATGAATCAACTGTACGAGTAAGTACGTATACGAGCTGAAGTTTTCGATATTAGCATTATTACAATCCGGAAGAAAAGGAAATTCATTTCTCGAGGAAATTGAAAAAGGGAGCACGGGCGACAAGAGTGCGGGTAATTAATTGCAAAGCCGCGAATGCGCCGAGAAATAAAGTATCATCGTTCTCTACGACGGAGAAAGAAAGAAAACGGAAATGGCGGAGAAATAAAGAATGGATTTATGAGTGGAGAAACACTTCACGCTGGGCAATCGAAAACGACGCTAAAAGAAGAAAGAAAAGGAAGAAAGAAAAAGAAGCAAAGGGACCAGGTTCGTCTCCAAGAACGTTGCTCTCACGAATTTTTGAAACACCGACGCTGCAGGCGTCATCGTCCTGTCTTTTGCGAAACTTTCCCGTGTAACTTTCGTTACGGCAGCTTTTCTGCAACTGGTTCGTAATAATGCTCGCTGCTGGAGCTTGTATTCGATAACTCTGAATATTTACGAACGCGTCGAACAAAGAAAAAGTAGTAGATAAAGTTTTTCTTAGGCAAAAGGTAAATGCTTAGGTAAAATCAACGATGGAATAAAATTGACGAGCACGTCTTTCGCGATATTAACGCAAACTTCTTATTAACAGAACTAACGAAATGGAATCTCAGCAGAGATTTGTCAGCCATCGGATATTATAACGACTATCGCTGTACTTTGGATATTTCATACACCCTGCGAATTTTCTATACTTTTTCATCTTCCAATTACTCACGAATGTAGTTACGAATGAGACAGCGATCACCAGACTGTGAAAGTTTATGGAATTTCACGTTTTTACTCTACCGGGAGGAACGATTTTCGTAAAGGGAAGATAAGACATTTTTTTGATAAAAGTTGAAGTTTTCTATCTTCGTTTGTAAAAAATATAAATTTGCATAAATATCCGCAGTCTAATTATGATATTACGTATAATATCGTGCTAAACGGGGTTTATGCAATCGTCGGAGCTAAACTAACAATCATTCTGACATCGCCGATTTGTTGCAAAATTTTCAACTTTATATAACTAATAATCGACTATTAAGAAGAGCAGGAAACGAGGTAACTATTTCACTATAACGGTATATCTTCGCGACTTCCTCCATATAATATATTATACCACTGCTGGGTTAAATTGCAACAAGTCTGTCTTTACCGTTGTGCAATAAGTAGAAAAAAGAACCCTTCCTCTAATAGAAGCTTCTGATTACGTAACAAATCCAAATTATATTATAGTTGCACGGAACGTCGTGATACTTCAGTAGCTTCTAGTATAAAATTATATCTTTCCCTAATCTGTAATGACATACGCAAGATCTATAAACGTACATGGTCGAATCGTTTTAGCATCAACTCGAGATTACGAGAATTATACGTATCTACGTATTTGTTTTTCGTCGTATCAAACGAGCTATTCGAGGGTCAAGCGTATCTCGCTATGCAAATGACGTGACCGGTTAAATCTATTTTTCCACCGAACGCGAAATAAGCAGATAGGCTTCACGCTGTAAACAAATTCTAAACCCAGTGTTCAAAAGAAGTTACGTTCTTTCTATTCTTGTCGCAAAAATCAGACGACGCTACACAAATCAGCCTCGATTTTTCTTCATTCCGTAACATCTTTCGTTGTTCTAGGTATTCTTAATGATTTATCTTCTGCTTTCCATTAGTCTCGCAGTGCGTTATTTCTCTCGAAAGGAAACAGAGTCGCTCTGTTTCTCGTATGGAAGACAAAGGTTAGTTTGGTCAAGTTTGTAGAAAGTTCTATAGAACCTAGCGCTTCTTTGCAATTACGATGTTTATGATTCAGTGGTTCGCTATTAAGCCATGTACCATGCGAGGACTGGTACGAGTGCAAAATTTTTTTAATGGTGCAGAAAAAAAAGCATTAAATTCTAACAGCGCCTGGCAGCAAATCTTCAGGCAGTCAAAATTGTTCGTGTTACGCGAACCACGCGTTTCGCTTGTAGATACACCGAACGATATAATCTTCTCTGAGCTGATCGCATAAACGCAATTCTACCGTATTTACGTCGAACATGATGGCGCCATTGGTAAATTTTTCGACTCGTCGACCGAACGAAGCCAACAGAGTCGCAACTGAATGCCCGAGTTGGAGCAGAGAACAGCATCGGAGATGCAAAGCAATGTTCTCGTAGCTGGTTCTTTAGCTAAGAAAATTTTACAGGCTGGCGATGATTAAAATACGGAACCTCTTCGAGCTGACAGGGGAGAAGGCCGTTAAACTGCTTCCTCTTCTGCTGGCCGCGCTTATTGTAAGGGATGAAAATTAAAGGTCGTGGAAACGACACCGCTCACGGCCGAACAATGGTCGCACACCATCGCAACGAGAAATGAACGGCCGTTTTGCATTCGTAACGAAAGGAAAATTGCGAACGCGTGTCCACTAACCTGCGAGTCTGCGCGAAACTTCGAAGAAGTTTTTAATATGTCGAGTCGCTCGTACAGAAATGACAGAGTTGCATCTTGCATATTTTTATCGCTAGGGTGCTACAAGCGAGACCTACGAAAATTGATCACGCGAGGACAGTTGTACGTCGCTATTGTATCACCAGGAAACTGTAACCGTTCGGAACATTTTAAATTCCCTTTCCCTTAAGTCGCGACTTTTGAGCTAGATCATCGTTCGAGAAAATAAGCCACGCGCAGCTAAGCAGTGCTGTTGATTAAAATCCACTGGTTCGTTGTTGCTGGATTTTCACTCGATTAGAAGAAGGAACCGCGTCATCGTGGCTCCTCTTCCCGCTCCCTTGGTTATCACGATTTCCGAACTTACGTTTCCTCGACGAAAGCAACTCCCTCGAGTATTTACTCAAGGCCTGAATTTAATTGGAGACCCTCCACGTAATAGACGTTCTGTCATGCGGAGAATAATAATCGAGACCGCGCGCCGTCGACAACACCATCTATTTTAGATCTAATTTTCCGATGGCATTGCGACAAAGCGAATAGAAGCTTGAAGATGCTGCGAAATATGATTTTCAAACGACGTTAAGAAGAATCGTGGCGAGCCTAAATCTTTCTAATAATTTTTACGACATTGTTGTATGACAGTGTCACAGATAGAACGCGGATACTTAAATATGCACGATATCAGTTTAATGTATCGGATATCGTTTAATTCGAATTGGAGACGTTGATCTTCGAGTTATCAATCGTGTCGAAACGTTGAATTGTTGTTTACTTTATATTTCGTAATAGATATTTAGCGACACTTTTGCAATTATACTTTGTTGCGTTATTCGTTAATAATAAGGCGTTATCTCATCAGTAGGTTTCCCAACTTTTTTTTTTAAATACGGTTTGAACAAAGTTAGTTACGTATTAAAATATTTAAATATCGGGAAACAGAATTAATCGATATGAGGAAGCTACGTGAAACGTTTTACGCGCATACCTATATAAAATATGCTCGATGGAAAATGATTAACAGGTAAAATTAGAAACTTCGATCACAAATATAATAGCAACGACGTAGAAAATTTTCAGGATATTTCCACGTGTCTGTCAATCGATATTGATCGACAGTCGATACTCCTTTCGCAATAAGCTAATAATATTACAATACGTATAATCTGGATTCACGAGAAGCTCAGTACTCTTTAAAAGAATAGATAAATTGAGAAATTTCATTCTCCTGGAAAATTCTAAATTAATCGATTAATTTTTTATATTCGACTCGAGCAAAGATTGAAATCTTATAAAGAAATCGGAAATTAATAATGTTAGCTTGTTTTAACGTTCGTCTATGTTTCTTTAGCAGATAATTAATATCGCGGTATCGTCTTTAAAGCTGGATATAGAATAATGTATCGTTTCCCTTGCCTTCCCCGAGAAAAAGTTCCGGGTTCGTTGCCTGATCAAACTTGCAGTATTTTACTTCCGACTTCTCAATGCTCCCTTTTTACGACTTGCGATATGAAACGTACGTACAATCGCAATAGCGAAATGGCACCGTTGTGAATATGCCGTACAATACGAAAGTAACATCCTAATGGATCATTGACCCTTCGCATTATTTCCTGATCTTCAGTTCTTCGATGTGTTTTGAAAATCCATATACGAGGATAATTCTTCGTATTTGTTCGCGACAAGAACTTTATACGCGTTACAAATATTACGTACACACTGTGAAAACTGTTTCATAATTTGGACGGATATATCCGTAATAAAAGATCATATTTTTTAAGAGCGAGTAGCTAAAATATCAAACAAGATTTAAAATAAATAGTAGTGACATCGAACCTGCCCAACGTATAAATAACTAAAAGTTCAGGCAAGAACGGACAAAGTTTTACAAAAATAACGCAAAACCCATAAAGAAATGACGTTGAAAGGAAATTCGTATTTTTAACGTGGAAATAATTGAAATAAATTATACCAATAATAATCGAAACACGTATTCGCGGATCAGACGAAAAGGGGAGAAAAACGAAACCCGCTTTCCACGACAAAAGGACAGCTTATTCTACTTAGGAGTCCTTTACAACCCACGAACTTTAAGTCTCCCCGTACCACTTCATTGAAATCTCGTTCTCGAGGAAGCGAGGTATGGGGAGATTTCGAGCGCATGGTGACGCGTACGAAAGCTCCGGCACAAGTTTGCAAATCCAATAGACTTGGGCGTTGGTATGTCGTTAACCTCCAGCTACTCGCTGTTGTTTTTTCTCCCATTTTCGCTGTTCCTTCCTGGCTTTCTGCTTTAACCAAACTTATACATCGCCACCGCGTATCTGTATATTATTATACGTACATTATACACTTGCTACAAAAAGTATTTACTTGTAACATCTACATATCCATTAATTAGATTCAAGCGTGATTAAATGTCCTATCATCTAGTGGAACTTTCACACGACTATAAAATTTCGATGCTACGAAATGAAATTGGAAAATGAAACGTAAAGGCAGATAATAGGAAACACGTTATTTCTTTCCTGTGTGAAACGAACACGGCCTGTTTCTAAGAACAGGATGCAATTTTTCAAATAAGAAGATAACGGTCATTGAATGGAAAAGTTAACAGTTATCGACATTTTTAGTCCGTTCGCTTTTCTAGAAATATGCGAACGTCGAAACACTTTGCAACTTTTCTTCGCTATTCAAACTTCTTCGCAGTCTGACAATTCGCCCAATTGTTTTGACTTCTGAACACTCGTGACTCCGAGAATCGTAGAATCATCACGGTCTCCATATATTATTCAACGTGCCTATTTTCAATCTCATTCGAATTTCAAACGTCTACAAACCGGCAAGGACCACCGGAAAATCCTCTTTAAACATTCTCCAGCAATTACCTACTGCACAACCAAACCGCGCGTCGAGTCGCTAAATCAAAACAACTGTCCCGATCCCAATTGCGTATTCAGCACCCTCCTCCATTCCAAACACTATTCCACTCTGCTTCAAATGTACCATTCGAAAATTAAAGTTACAATATCCGACGAGAATTATATCTTGCCCTTTTTGCGATTTAAACGCACAGCGTGCCAGAACAATTGGCAAGCAAGCGATTCTTTTCAAGGAAAGTGAGTTTGAAAATTTGTCAAATCTGCTTGAACTCGGACGATCGACGAAGGAGCAGATAATTGGCAGGGAGTGATCTTACGTGACGAGATAAATTAAGAATACGGAATGAAATACCTTCGCGCGGCGCTTTGTTTCCGAGAAAATAAAATTTGAAAATTCATCGTTCTCTTAACTAGACAGGTTGCAGATCATCGTTTTGAAAACGAGGCCTTCGACGGAAATATTTTATTCCACATTTTTCACTTATCGTTGATTGGACAACAAGCTCGCATATAAGAAAGAAATTTCCAGATCTCCGGTATATTTTAACGATTTATCTTGTCGCGTAAGATCGCTGCCCCATGTCAATTGTATCGCGATTACTGAAACGTTAAAAAAATTGAGTTTGAAAAAAAAGGAGAGATATTTTCTACACGACGATTACACGTATTCGTTATTTATACATGGCCGACAGTTGTCACGCAGTGCACACAAATTAACTAATAAAACAACGGGGAAACTAGAACTGGAGCAACGCTGAGCATACAGCATGTACATAAGTACCCTGAACAAGCTCGCGCTAGTTTACTTTTTTCTCACCGTGACTCAGCGCAACAGCGTAACAAAGTAAGTCTCTACAGCCCCTCGCGCGAAATCTCATCAACGATTCCCGCCATCAACCGACCCGCAACGACGAACGCTTTAAAACCAGCGGTTTCACGAACGGTCCGCGACTTGTGTCACGGACACCGAAATGGTTTAGTCGTAATAAAGACACCAACGATAACGATACCCTGGACGAACGTCGTAGGTATAAGAATCGGGAAGATTCACAGACCATCGTATCTCAGCGACTTTGAAGTTTTCATAAAGCTGGAGTTGCGAAAAAGTAAAAGGTCTATGGAAAACAGACTTTTTCTCGCCATACAGATGGTCGAATTATCAGGAGCTATATTTTTTAGTTCCAACTATTGATTTTATGAGAAATCTACTTTCTCTAGTTAGCATCGTTCTTCTAAGAATGGTTACACTATATATAATAGCTTTACGATGAAATGAATATTGACCAAACATTACTTGTGTATTGAAATTCACCGATACATGTATATATTCAAAGAACGATGTAGATATTAATATGTGTAAGTACCAAGTTTCGTGGAAAATTATTGAAGATTACCAAAGTCGTTGCGTAAACGGTCTTCGAAAGACATATTGTAATAAAAAAAAAACATTGAAAAGATTACGTTAATAGTTTTAAAAAAACTTGCAAAAATACGTCTTTCCTTGAAGATTCTTAGACTCTATCTTCGCCACTGTATGAACAATATATATATAAAGATCGATGTAGATATTAATATCTGTAAGCACCAAGTTTCGTGGAAAATTATTGAAGATTATCAGAGTCGTTGCGTAAACGGTCTTCGAAAGACATATTCCAAGAAAAAAAAACATTGAAAAGATTACGTTAATAGTTTTAAAAAAATTTGCAAAAATACGTCTTTCCTTGAAGATTCTTAGGCTCTATCTTCGCCACTGTATGAACAATATATATATAAAGATCGATGTAGATATTAATATGTGTAAGCACCAAGTTTCGTGGAAAATTATTGAAGATTACCAAAGTCGTTGCGTAAACGGTCTTCGAAAGACATATTGTAAGAAAAAAAAACATTGAAAAGATTACGTTAATAGTTTCAAAAAAGCTTGCAAAAATACGTCTTTCCCTGAAGATTCTTAGGCTCTATCTTTGCCACTGTATGAACAATATATATATATATATATAAAGATCGATGTAGATATTAATATGTGTAAGCACCAAGTTTCGTGGAAAATTATTGAAGATTATCAGAGTCGTTGCGTAAACGGTCTTCGAAAGACATATTCCAAGAAAAAAAAAACATTGAAAAGATTACGTTAATAGTTTTAAAAAAACTTGCAAAAATACGTCTTTCCCTGAAGATTCTTAGGCTCTATCTTTGCCACTGTATGAACAATATATATATATATA
>JACXII010000008.1:13212798-13329650 GCA_014737395.1 Bombus waltoni | reverse complement strand
GATATTAATATGTGTAAGCACCAAGTTTCGTGGAAAATTATTGAAGATTATCAGAGTCGTTGCGTAAACGGTCTTCGAAAGACATATTCCAAGAAAAAAAAACATTGAAAAGATTACGTTAATAGTTTTAAAAAAACTTGCAAAAATACGTCTTTCCTTGAAGATTCTTAGACTCTATCTTCGCCACTGTATGAACAATGATAACAGAGAGCCAGCATTCGTCGAAGAGGTTGCCTCCTTTAGCCAGCTTCAAACGTATCCGAAGCTCGCGTCTCGCGAATTCGCGATGGTAGCATAGAGAGAAAAGGAGGGCAGAGGTTGAAGTCGCGTCTACCGTAGCAAAATACCTATGCATTATGCATGGGGGCAACTCCGTGCTCGTGCCAAGTGTGCCCTCGTGACTGCGTGGCGACTGCATGTAATTTAATTTAACAGCATCGTAAGAAAACCCAGCACCGGCTCCGGGCTCGTTTGTTTCCGGTAGCACGCGTCCTCGCTATCGGTCTGTCGCGATATTTCGATCCTCGAACGCTTCTCCGTATCCCTTCATATATACCTATTTCTCTTCTTCTCCATCGATCTTGCCTTTCGTTTCGTTTACGATCACCATCGTTCTCGTTCGCCATCGTTTCGGCAAAGAGCAACGACAACTTTTACGACAGGAGCAAGAAACTCTACGCGTAGGACTTTCGACGTCCAGCGAGTTTCGATTATGCGAGGCCACTACAACGACACCGAGTAACGCGCTAAAATGTGGCTACGGAGGAGGCGGAGGAAACATAACCGTATCGTTATGCGTTACGGGATATTGCAGTTGCATTATGGGCGATGTAATTGCGAATTCCGCTCGATTACGAGGGGAGAGTGCGAGGGCGGCAAGCTACGTGCCTGAATTTGCGATCGGATCAGAGGGATTTGCTTTTATTCGGGCTGCTGTCAACGGCTCCACGTTGTGTATCTTTCGGATACGCCTCGCACGCGGCCCCTCGATGCGCGGATAATCGCGTCGCCTTTCGACGAAGCTAAAGCTCGCGGAGAAACGTGCGTTGCAAACGAATGGTTAACGCGCAGGACCCATGCGATTCATCATTTCACTCTGCTTTGCCATAGTGTCGTGCTTCGTGTTTTACTCGAATAGATTGCACGGTGTTCCCTATGCTTGCCGAGACGTTTTTTCATTGCGCGGTTTAACGGCACGTACATACGAGTGAAAGATCGGTTAGTGGCACGAGCAAAAGATCGAGTACGACGAGCGAAAGGATCGTTTCTAACGAACGTTTATGCAAAAACATTATGGTATAACGTTCAAGTTGAAACACAAAGTTCCATGTCATTTTGTTCGTATCTTGTTCCAATGAATTATCAGGAATTTTTGGAAAGCCTTTTAAACGATTGCGAGCTTTTAGACGCGGAGACATTACGTGTTACGCGATCGCGAGGAAACGCGTCAGCGAGAGGCGTAAATTCTCGCTACGACTTTGCTAATCGACGCCACGAAACAGTCGATCCCATATTTCGGTTAGGACAATAGAGGCGGTTGAAATGATTGTAACACTTAATTTAGCAGGATTAATATAAGCTTCTATTTTTAACGATATTTAAGAATATGATTAACACGTTACAAATGATTTAACGACGATACAACTAGTTTCTCATTGCAATTAAAGTGGATTTGACAAGACTCCTCGACGTTTGCCGTTTCGCTTTGATTTTATTAATATGGACCTCTCGACGTATTCGTTCTGACTTCTCGTAATAGACTGATTGCTCCTCGACTTTTTCCTTCGTCTTCTCTTGGAGACGACTCCCACCACGCTCGGGTCTCGTGACCGTTCGCGCCCATGGTCACGTATGTCACCTTTTCTGTGTAAGTAAAATAACCGAAGACCACTCGATGTTTTCTAAAACTCGCTGCTTGACGACAACTATGCGCTTATCGCTACATCGTGTATATCTCGCCGGTCATGTAAGACGATCTGTCCGCGACACTATTTTTCGATCGATATTTTCCAATTTTTCAACGTGTCCACTTTTTCGATAGCCAAAAACATTGTATTTCGGCAAGAAAACTACTCGCGCCAATTCCAGCCATGTCTGTACTCTGATTAATTAACTTATTCTGGTAAGGAAATTGAGCTGCAGCCGTATTAAAAAGAAGCGGAAATTTCGAGTTTCACGATCGTGGAAGAACACGGCCGATAAATAAAGGAACTTACAATTCAGCCCTTACGTCGAACGCGTCTTAGAAAATCAGCAGCGATCGTTCTAACCTCCTTCCGGTACTTCGACGAGCCATCGTTCAAAGTCAAAGACCTCCATTCCCCCTATAACCCGATCTCAAGCCGTTAAACTCGTTCCGCCTCGAGGGAGACATTCCCGGACGATAAGCAAGATCACGCTGATCGACTGCGAATGATCGCGTTTCGGCAAGTTTGCCGGCGTAATGGAATTACCAGTTGACCGGTGGAGCTGATCGAGCCTGTTCCCGCTAGCGGGAACGTGAAACAGCTTGGACAAGAATCGAAATCGGATAAAAGGGCGGCGTTCGCTCGACCAGAGAAAAATAAAGCAGTCTGCGCTCGCGCCCGCGTAAACTTTCTCTCTTTCTCGCTGCCTTTTCGAATTCTCTCCATCTTTCACGGCGAACGTAGCTGTAACCTGTGTTCCCTCTATCCCCGCAGGCTCGAAGAAGCCCAGAAATCCCTCGAAACTCGAAGTAAGTTTCGCTTAAACTCAATTTTCACGGCGAGAGACCGGTCGAACGATGTACTGGCTGTCGGAGTATCCAAGAACCGCGAACGCACACTGTTCGTGACCGGAATCGTTCCGCTCGCTCGGTTTAGCATAATTCCGGACAGCCACGACACTTTATCTTCCTTAAATCGCATCACTCGACGACCCGCCAAGTCGCGCTTTCAATCGGCGTACTCGCTACGCCACTTTCGTTGTTGCTCTTCTCCTCTACTTGGATCATGCAGGAGGAAGCCGTATATCATGCCGATCGTTGTAAATAATTTGCTAGTAAGTTAATAAGCGTCAGGGTAGCTGCGTAAAGCAAAATATACGTGATATTTCATCGTCGTAGATTTATGTATTACGATATACTTAGAAATATTTTTTACAGATATTATTTGAAAACCGTTAGCAACGCATCGAACTTTGTTAGAAAATAATACCGGATCGAGTAAATATCTTATCCCATTCTACGTCAGAATGTGAACTTTATTCGCGCGTCGATACGCGTTTCCACTTCGACGGTTGTATCGCGTTTATAAGAAATATTTATTTAGAAAGAAATTCGATTACTTTTTATCTTCTGACTTGCAATCTTTGTATAATCACGCACAGTGGGGCGTTTTTCGAAGCAAGGTTCCTTCTTCTGTCGGAGTGTCTGCACGAACCACAGTCTCTACTGTAAGTAGTAAAAGCGTTCTTGGATCCGACAGCGATATCCGACCATGCTATAAAGCGTTTTCGGTGTACCGCTGCCGCGGAAGTAAATTCTAGCGGGTCGAACGCGTTTAAGAGCGTGTTTTTGGTTTGGTTTTCATCGTCTTCGATGATCAGAGAAGTTGTTTAAGACAGATCGTATCGATAAGACAAGATGATAGATATCGTACAATTTTTGAATTTGAATTTCGATAATGCGTATTCATTAAAAAGTATTAGTTTTGTATTCTATATTTCTGTAACGCATAGTTTATCAAAGGATTTGATAATCAGAAGCCAGACGAAAATCTTAATACACAAAAAGCAGCTTGCTCGTTTGATCAAGTTCGAAGATAAATTTACGAATATTTCCTTTTCCTCTTATATAATTCACCTCTTTGAATCATTATGTGCAACTACACAAACAAAAGTTCGCTTTCCTGCGACAAAATTTACAGGTCACAGCTGGTTCCTCCTCGCTAATTACTTATCTTTTAATTCATTCTGTAAAATATCGTGCTTGCCTGGATTCTCGAGTCCCGTTTTTAACACCATTTACACCGTATAATATTTCCCAGTATAAAGCAGAAATATATGTAAACGCGTTATACATTTGAGCGAACATCTCAAGTCGTAGATTACACAAGAAGAGTAACGTTTCGCCAGACAGAGTGCAGCTGTGCACAACAAATGCATATTCTGCTTTTAAGAGACATAACAAAAGAAAGTTGCAAGTTAAAGATTAACTTGCTACTTGATACCGTTAAAAGTTAAATATTCTAATACACCTGCTATAGTTACACATAAAATAATTCGTAAATGGATAATTTTTAGAAATTTACAAATTTAATAACTCGACTGATTCTCTTTTATTCTTGTTTAAGATACTCTTCGCTATATTTCTCATATAATTGTCGAAAATATGCGAAGAAAACTCGCAACTGGAAAGGGCAGGTTCTTAGAAATTTTCCGATTTAGACACTTTCAGAAAGCGTAGAATCCATTAATCGATCGTTTTTCTTAGCTTTCAGAATTTCGTTTTAAGAAAGGAAACGCAAAAGTACGATACGTTCTGCAAGAATTAATTAAATTTATGCGATATATTTTAAATACTCCTTAATTAACATTTTCAGCTAAATTCTCGTATAATATCAAACAATTGAGTTCCTCGTTGTTAATTAGCTAAACCAAGAAATTCATGAATTTATCTTGGAAACATTAAATTTATAGTTCCAGTAGAAAATTCGTCCACCTGTAATATATATATATATATATATATATATATATATATATATATTTATCTATATATATATATATATACATTTATACATAACACACATAAATACATATTGCTTGAAGGTATATAAACGTAGTCGAAAGAGAAGATTAAATTCGTAACTATATAGCAAGCTTTCCATGGCGCGCTACATAAAGCTAGCTTATAGGACATAAAGTGCAAGGATTTGTCAAGTTGGCTTGAAAGCGAACCTAGTTTCTCAGAAATGGAACAAAAAAATGGCGTCTAGGTTCATTTGCTACTGAATTATTTAAAGTGTTTCGTCATAAATTGCGAAAAGTCCAATACTCTGTATACTTCTTCGCAGTAAGCGAAGAAGTATATTCTGTATAGGTGCGTGCGCGTTGAAAATTTGTATATAGTACGAAAAATACATTTTTTTTACAATTATATTATTTTGTACAACATATATTTCATAATATCGGAATCATTCACGAATTCCATATTTACATATACATATAAATATCGCCTATCAGGGAATATTATGTACTTTCTTCGAAGATCAAAAATCGGGACTCTTGCTAGATGCGACTTTATCCAAGAATACCGGCCATTCGTGCGTATTTACATATTAATATTACATATTAATAAACCACACTCTCTTTCTCTCTCTCTCTCTCTCTCTCTCTCTCTCTCACTGTAATCGAATACATATAGTGGTAACTACACTTAGGTACAAAAGTAAGTCATCTACACGAGGCGTTTCATGGCGCAATCAGCAACAGAGCTGTTCTACGCGAAAAATAACGCGAAAATATATGGAATAAAATGTTGTCATACGGTGGTATATGGAAGTATTACCTAAAAACAGAACGAGTTACTTACTACGACGTTTGCTATTTTACAATTAAACCGCTGTATTTAGTTGGTAATTTGGGTTTAAAGAAGGACGAGTTACGCATTGTTGGTGAGAAGATACTCGCGAATAATAGGAATAAAAATTCCGCGTTTCGTGCTTACAACTACCCGACAGATTAACTTTCTTTTCTTTTTTCATTCTCCAACCCTGTCTACGTTTCATTTGCCTGGTTTCGTAACCTCACTGTTTTCCTCTAATTTCCACTTCCTTTTTGCCGCGACTCTTCACCACTTTGGAACCATGCGAGAATCTCCTTGAATTTGTTTTTCTATTTTGTCACTTTCTTTGAGAATTTGCCGATACGTTTTCTTGTTTCTTCTCGTCTTTTCGGGCAGAGGATTTCCTTTTATTTTAATAGCCTTCTTTAGCTTCTTTTCATCTTTTTACTCCGCTTACTTTCGCGCTTCCTCCTCGTTATTGCCTTCATTTTAAACTGCCTTCCACCCCCGCCGTTTCATTTTCATTCTCGTTTGTCCTCGATTCATCCTTCGTTTTTTGCTCGAGTTACTAATTAACCGCTTCGTTTAATTTTCTCTTAGCATTCGCGCTTAATTTCCTGTTTCTTCTTACGCGCTAGTAACTCTATTCTTCTTCATTCCCATCGACTTTATTAGAGCTGTTCTTTTTCTTTATTCATACCATCCCACACCCTCTCTTTCATTAGGGCGAAGATTTACTCGTAAATTCGTAGATATTTCGCGCGAAAGTATCAGGGAGGAAGTTTGTTAAGGTTTATAGCGTAAAATTAAAAAAAGGGTAAACTTTCTTGGGAGAAAATTTTTGGGACAACGTTCTACGTAAGCTTAGGTACATTCAATCTGTTAATACGTATACAGATTTTCAGATTTACCTTAATCCTTGTTGCGATATCGGCGTCCATTAAAAAAATTGCTTCTTCGTTTTTCGACGACTCTTGGAATTGTAAGAATTTGTTCATAAGTTTCAACAAAGTGTATAATAAATCGATACTTTCGCGTTAAAATTAACGAAGAAGAGGAATTCCATTCGTCAAATAAATTTTCAATCAAAGTTTGAGAAAAGTTTCCGACTCGAAAATTCTTCTGGTTCCTAGCTCGCTTTCACGAAGATGACAGAAATTGCAAAATTCAGACCTTCGCATTTCTTTAACGAATTCGAAATCAGCAAAAACGATGGCTTAACCGTTTTTATATCGTCCATCGGAATCGTGTCCCTCCGCTTTATTATCGCTGTATTTTAGTCGTATTATTTAACATAGTACTAGGTAACGTATCACCACATACGTATTTAGGTATCTACATAATTTGACACGAATATAGGATTGTCTAGCGCAGTACAGTACTATCTATGCGTACAATTTAATACGAATCTAGGACTGTATAATATAGTATAATACTACGTATGTCCATAATTTAATACGGTCCCAGGATCCTCATTGTTTACACAGTATTGTAACATCTAGATTAACGTTTAATACGCGATGAAACGCGAATACGCTTATCATAATTCAAGCAGCAGAAAGGCAATTTCATACTCTAAAATTTTGTTCTCTCGCTAAAGAGAAACTACGATACGTCGCTCCTTAAAAGATTAAAAACGATAAAACCTATTCGAAATAAAGACAACCAACAAAGGCACGAAAATTCAAGGGAAACCGCCTATCTTTAAAAATCCAATCGAAAGCGATAAGATTATTTCGTTGGAAATAAAGGAAAATAGTCAAAGAAACCCGCAAGGAAAGCTTTGTAATTGGCATGGACAAAAAGCGGCCAAGACAAAAGCCTCGTAACGCTATCGTGTAACTCCGTGCAGCAGAAACTCGTGTCTATTTCAGAGTCAGTGAAACAACGCCTACAATCCGTAAAATGGATGCCTTCAACGAACTTTATCCCGCGTTTACGCGCAAAGTGTTCCATCAAGCGTAGAACAATTAAATTCTTTCGTAACTTTTCCCGCTTTTCTCTGCTTCGACTTCATCTCCCGCGCCTGGCTCCCTCGTTACGCGTACAACACACTCATTTTGTTTCCTACCTGAGCAACGTTTTCATGCTTGGCTACCAAGATGTCGTTGATCTTCTCGTGGACCAGGCACACGGAACGTTTCTCGCGATAACGAGCCGCGCCACTTTTCGGCCTCGACTACCCTCTTCAAGTCAGCAACGTAACCGTTTCCGCTCGCTTCTTCGCGCCGACACTTCGTTAAACGCGTCAACTATTCGCAACCCTGTGTTTCGGGCTAGCAGTTTTCGTAACGGCAGACCGCGAGCTTTATGAGACGACTTTTCGAGAATGTCGCCGCGCCGCTGCATTAATTAAAACGTCGAAAGGCGAGGAGAAAAAAAAAAGAAAAAAGAGAAAAGAAAGGTTGGCTCGCCTTGGAACAGCTGGTTATTTCTTCGAATGGTTCGCTACGCGCGTAACAATCGGCTGGAATATTTTCTCGAATGGGAGGATACGTCTTTCGTACGATGAATCGTGGGGAGAGGATCGAAGGGAGAGGCTGAAGAAATTTTAATGGTCGATGAGACGAAGGTTGCTTGCTAGTAACTAAGGGATATTTAATAACGACGTCCTTGCGTAAAGTTAGAGCCGTCTTTTAAAAAGTAATGCACGCTGCTTGAACATGGAAATGGAAAATTTAACCATCGCGTGTATTTGGTTTGCTCAGAGTCTCGAGATCTTTTCGGAGTTTTATGACGATATCGTCTTCTACGCAGCATATCTAATAGAATCTATTGGATATTTTGCCGCGAAATGAAACTGCACGCGAGAACACGTTCGCATTTTCGCGTGCGTAATCGCTTATTTTGCGGTTCGTCGACAGAAATTCGAAATACTCGACGCAATAGTGACGCGTCAAGATCAACAATTTCAATATTAAACGATAATTTCGAGCTTTAAGATAGAATTAAAAGGAAATTCTTTTAAATCAACAGCCAACATCGAGTCTACGCGAAACAACGATATTTAAATTATTAACATTTTCCCGACAAATGCGGACAACAAATATTATTTTATTTGACGAACACTCCTCGCCGCCTGCAGTGTCCAAAAGTGACTCTGTACACTCTCATCGGTAAACAGTTGGCAATTTCAAATGTTTACATTCGCAGCTTTTTGTCGCCCGCCAGTCGGACGACTTGCAATTGTTTTCGCAAATATTACTTTTCGACGTGTGGTCGTTTGAAAAAGACTTTTTCTCCGATCGTTTTCATCGACATCGAATTTTCGAGGAAGATAAAACGTATCTTTATCCGCCAAATACCGATCGAACTCATTTTCATACGTTATATCAGATCGTTGGCCGAAGTATCGGACGAATCGACGTCGAATCTCATTTATTAGCAATGCGAATATTTCTGTCGGATACTTTTATTTCTAGAAATCTTAGCGACGCGTAGAGACTAATATTATAAGACAATTATCATAATAAGAAGATCGAAGACGCTTGAAGAAGAATTTCGAAGAAGATGGAAGAATACCACGGCCATCTAAGCGAAGAAATCTGAAACACGCGTCGTAATGAATTTCTATTGACAAACGCTTCGATACGAAGTGGAAAGTAATTATACCAAACGGCCGTCTTCTTTTTTAATCGATTACTCTCGTAAGTACGATATATGCCTTCCCCTCCAGACATCCAATATTTCCTACGTAACGAAGAGATACAAAATGAAATTCCACGGATGGAGAACGTTCACATGGAATAGTTAAGCAAGCGGAAATCTGCAGTTTACCCTCGAAAACTGCAGGTTATCCGGATCGTCTGGTTTAATTACCTCTATCCAGGGGCACGTAATTGCCGGAGAAAGCCAGACACAAGGGACTAAATAGTGAAAAGGGGTGGCAAATGGCACGATTGTTGGGAAATCTCAAGTCGTAACGAAGATCACGATCCATTCGTTCGAATAGAGCGATTCCTCGATTCTGACCATGTCAGAAGGAGTCGAAGATATCCGAACGATCGTCGCATAGTTGCGAAAGAATCTCGTAACTGTCCTCGAGGCAGCAGAACTGTTTTCGTTCTCGTTCCATCGGGTACGTTCGCTCGCGTCTCATCGGGACCCGGCAATTTTCAATGGAATTCGGCGAAGCTTCTCTGGCCGGATCGACGATACGGAGGGAAAGTTTCCTGGAAACGCGTTTGTTGATTCATTCGTCAGCGCGTATCGTTTAAAGAGGAATGCCAGCTCGATGTAACCGCTGACATCTTTCTCGTATTTATATTAAATGCAGGATATATCAAAGTTCGTAATAGAATTTCTGCTGAATTTTAGAAATTTTACGTTGGCAAGATTATCAATGGACCGTAAACTTGAATCCCTTGACGCGACGATTTAATTGAGATTGGCTCGCCATTGTACAACGGCTTCTTATACAACGTTCTTGCCAGTATCTATTAGGTGGTCCGAAAAGTTTCTCTCCTTTTGTAAGGAAATAATGGACGCACCATATTCTCTGTTTTATATGATTTTTGTCGAATCACGTACGATCGTAATAATAGAAATGGAAGAAAATGGATCGTAGATAATTCGATAAAATAATATCGAACGAAAACACGTTGTGCGTCTATTATTTCCTTACAAGAGGAAAGAAACTTTCGGGACAACCTAATATATAGGTCGTATCGGCATGACGATTCAGATTCGTCGTCGTTTGAAGGTAAATTATCACGTCGAGTCGCTCGTTGCTTGACCAACGGGCTGCTGAGCCGACATCTATCGTGCCTGTATTCGTTCGAAGCGCAGAAAATCACGCGCCAAAACGTTTTGCATTCGTTTCAATGAATTCCTTTCGCGGTTAGTTTTGAACGCGTGCTCGTGAAACGAACAGAGCTGTAAGAAACGACCTTACACGCGATAGTGGCGATCGTAATTAGCGCGGCGAATACAATTCCGACTGCGTATACGTACGTATCTCTAGGGAGAGTGAAAAACCGAATTAGCCGGCTTGTCCCAACATTGTTTGCTCTACCCTGGCCGCTTTGAGGGGATTCTGGACCGCGATTAATCTTTCCTCTTTATCCACCTCGTACATTCCCTCTTTTGTTCGGGGAAAAATATATTCCACGCGATGCCACTCACCTTTCGTCGAGCTTATTTATTTATATGGACCGCCTAATATCGTGTTCGTGTATTCGACGAAGAATAGGCTACGACCCCGCGATAAATCTCCACCGTGACTATGGAAAGAAACGCTCCTAATGATCGAACGCTCTGGTTCTTCGATTTAATGTCTTTTTTTTATTTATTTTATTATTATTATTTTGTTTGCATCTTACAATTTGTCCAACAGGACATTTGGTAAATTCTTATAAAATAGAATGGAAAATAACACGTGGATGGTTACCCCCAGCGGGATACCATCTTCCAGGCTTGGGTGTGTTTCAGGAAACATCGATCGAAGCCGTTGGTTTCGAAACTACGCAAACACACTTTCTCACGTTGCACGAGTTATTAACATGATTGCTCGCAGCAGGCTTTTCACGTATTTGTGAAAAATTGTAACACGTTGCATTTGCATCGAAGGAATTGTTACGTGTTTAAGTTTATACAAGATACCTGTTTAATAGAAAGGAAGACGAAGAAAAGATATAAGCGGGGGTATAAATAAGGAAACAACGATTTTTCTAACGATAGTTCGGCCGAGGTGCACTTGATGTTCGGACAACAAGATGATCCGAGTTCAGTGTAGAGATGGATAGCAGAGATCGTAGTAAATCCGTACTACCATTGGCAGAACTTTGGGAAAGACTGAGTAGGGTTAGAGACGATTGGTGGCAATTAACAGCTTTGTATTTTGGATCTCGTCTTCGGTTATGACCTGTTAGACACGGTGATGTTGCGGATTTAACTCACCGCGTTAATCTCTCCGATTCTAATGGATGATGCTTCGGCGTATCTCGTTCAGAACATTAATATGCAAGAACGAGCAAGTACGATAGTATATTCCGTATTAAAAAGATTTTTCACGTGCTATTTCCAAGTCTTTGAATAAATTATTTTTATCTTGCCTGTAAACCAACAGAATTATCGGCAATTAATTAAATTGTTTGAAACGTTAAATAATCCAACAATGTGCGATGCCTGGGATACGTAGAAAATTCAGAATTATTCGTACGTTTGTTCACTGACAATCAAAATTTCATTGGAAACAGAAAATTACGAAATTTTCCGTTTTACATCGTGTTCGTCGTTTCGAACAAAAATTTCAAACGAATTTCGAGCGATTGATATTTAATTTGAAAACGTTATGGCGTGGGAATATCATTTTCGCAAAAACACCACTATCGACGAAAGTTGTTTTAAAGTCATTTTAAAAATCAAATTCTCGAAATATACATCGTATCGTGTAACACGAGGCGACAATTACGTTACCACTATCCGTCGTAATAGATCGTACCAAAGTATCGTACGAAAAGAAATCGATCGTGAGAAAATGGAAAGGGAAGAAGAAATGAAAAGCACGAAATGGCGAAAAGAGAACAGAGAGACTTCCCCGTAGTCAAACAAACATTTTCCAGTCCATTTCGAATACTCTTGCGATTTAGACGCATTACGATATTATATCGCTTGTAAAATTAAATTTAAAACTTTGGCTTTTAGTTTTGTTCCGCAACTTTCCTCCTGTCCGAAGAAGAAACTTACCTTACGTAAACGCGACACGTTGACAAAAAGCGAATTTTTTCTTTTTTTTTTTTTTTTCTCCCTTTTCCGCGGACGGCAACGAAATTATCTATTATCGGATATTATACGGTCGAACAGCAGAGGCTTTCGAAGCGTAATTTAAAAGTTCGACGGTAATTTCATGGTTCGCGTTTTAAAACGGGCTTGGAGGAGACTCTTTTCCCTCGTTTTTCATTACAGAGCTGCTCCACCGTATTTTGGAAGTGATATGAATACGCCGGGAGAATCCAGTTAGCGAGTTACCTAATTAGGTTGAAACGGATTAAAAGATAATATGAGAATCTTTCTTTATGCTCTCTCTACCGATGAATAATGGCGGTGTCATTCGCCAGGAGATACCCGGCACATGAGAGGGATAGACATTTCTTTTTGTTTCTATAGAAAACGCAATTTCCTCTCTTTCGAATGGAAGACGGGAAATCACAGACTGAAGATATCTCGTACGGACTCGCGAAATTCATGGATTAATTATTAATAGGTGTTCCTACGTTCGAATTCAGAGTATCGATGTTCTTTGAAGTTTGCTATATTTTGCCGTGGTTATTTAGTCTTTTTCCTACTCAGTTTTCGTTCCTTTTCCTTTAAGAAATCGACAACGCAAATCCACTGCGCGTAGGCGTGTCAAATAGATTGAAAACCAGCTTGTCAATTTAGAAAATGTCGCGACCCGATAGTTTTCATTTGTAGCGGGACATGTGATAAGATTCAAGGACGAGCTTAAAAATCCAAAAGTACAAAACGACAAAGTTCCGCAATCTCGCATCGTCGCGTCGTTTCTCTTTAAATCGAAATTCCAAATTCTAACGTATGCAAACGTCTCCGCGCAAATGAGAAATTCAATTTACGCCCGTCAAACGACCAGTTTGACGATAACTGCGCCACTTTTTCCCGGAGGATTAAAGTTAATCAGCCGTTCGTTAAAAAGCAAAGTTTCGCGGGCGCAAGTGGCTTCATCGGCCAAACTGGACGCGTATTTGAAAAAGGAAAATCCGCAGGCACCAAAGCTGCGTTAATTATTTGTTTTCAACCGGTTTTCTTCGAGCTTACTGCCGGATAAAGAGAACTCGGCTGAATTAGTTTCGCTAGGATTAATCGTGTTCGCAGTTAGAGTAACCGCAGGATTCCGGCCAGCATTCGCTGAAACGGACCCATCTCTCCATCCTTTCGAACATTCTGGTTGCTATACGATGCCCCTCGTTTTTTCCAGCCATTTTTTATAAAACTATTATACGGAGAATCGAATCGTTCAAGTTTGATTTATTTGTAATTATTAGGTTGCGCCGAAAGTTTCTTTCCTTTTGTAAGGAAATAACAGATGCACAACCTCTTTTCGTTTTATATTAATTTATCGAATCATTTACGATCCATTTCCTTCTATTTCTATTATTACGATCATACGTGATTCGATAAAAATAATAGAAAACAGAGAATGTAATGCATAAATTATTTCGTTACAGGACGAAAGAAACTTCTGGGACAACCTAATAAATAGTTTCGTTGTTAGAATAAATTCTCTGCAATATAATATCGTATAAATATTTTTAATCGTTTCTCTTATGTCTCCTACTCTTTCGATAGATTTCCAATTGTTTATACTTTTCCTCGATCTTTTTCTCGTCGTTATTGCACGTGTCATTTTAATAGCCTCGGTAATTAGCCATTCCGAAAGAAACCTAATTTAAGCAGCAAATTGATGTTGCAACGGTGAAAAAGATGGAGGTAAAATGATTAATTAAGGATCGTTACGCTGGTGAAAACGAATATCTATAATTAGTGTTATCGAGGCGAATTTATTACGTAATCCGTTTGTAATTGCGTCGATAATTTCGTGAAAGCTATGAATACTAAAATAACCATTGCGTTTGTTACATATCTATACATGGTAAATTTCTGCAATATATTTGAAAATATTTGTTTGAAACAATTACACTCGAGAAACTTAATTAAGCAGATTAATTATCTGTCTATACCGTATGTAATAACGTAAAGGCGTTTATAATATCTACACCTTCCCTTAAAACGATGTATCCAATGTAATTTGCAATTTATATTCCATTATATAATATTCGATTAATAATTATAAACAGTTTTCACAAATGTACATACAAAGAGCATAAAATAAATGTTTCTTAATTACATTCGCGAGTTCTACGTAGCTGTAAATTCCAAATAATCCGCCATAGCTCTGTTTCTTCGACTTGCTCGTCATATTCGTCTGTAACGAGTGAAATTAAATAATTGATTTTATGAGAAATTCAATGTCGAAGTTACGCCATGCGAGCATTACTTTCCAGGGAACTAACTTCTATCGTATCTACGCTCCTTCAAATGATAACGCTGATTACTTAAACCTGAGAATTGCACGAGTTGCAGCTTCATCGGTGCAGGTGATATCGCGACATCGAATAATGCTAGCCGATATTTGACTGAATACGGACCGATAATCAAGGTTGATGTCTTCCACGATTGAAAGCGAAAAGCTCGATACGCTTGTGACAGCGAACGCTGACTGATTGACAGTCGATTGACCAGTGACTAATTGATAGTACTGTACTGCATGCGAGGTTAAATAAAGCTTTAACTTATTGACCTGTTCTTACTCGATGCTTGGCCATTTCCGAGATCGGAGTTTCCTGACGCAAATGAATTTTTTAAGAGTGAAATTTTGTAAGATGGACGGTCGCTAGAGATATCAAATTTTCTCGCATAACTTTAATCAATTTCGTAACGAAACGAATAGAAGTATTTCTATTTTTTTTTCTCATAATTAATTTTTATATTATATTAATATAATTAATTTTTCTCATACAACGAAATACCACAACTCAGTTACGATCCCGTTTCTTGCTAATCTAACTCGGTCGACGATTCGAAAATTCCTCACTTTCATTTAGTCATCGACGTCACGACGTTCGTTTATTCTTTGGAACAGCTCGAACGCAGAATTCCGACGAGTAACAAGCTGATAATTGCTCGCCGCAAGCTAGTTTGCTGCTGTGCTAACCAACGAAATCACATTTTCGCGCGGCCTACGTTACCGACGTTCGAACGAGTCTCCGACAACCAGTTTCCGTACGACAGTTTCCACGAGATGTAACGCGTTTGAGAAAATTGAGTCGACGACCTTCAAGGCGTGCGCCAGCGATGAGATCAAGTTCAATATGCGAGTATACGTAGGCACGTACTTATAAATTCCAGATCAAATTCGATATACGAGGCTCGAATATCGCTCACAGCCGAGGTACGGTATCTCGTAGAAGCCTGTTGTACTTTGATTCTTCGAATCTGTAGGTCCTCGAATCGTCAGCTTTTAGAATGTCAATCGACTAATTGCACGAGTTTTATTCTCCGAGTTATCGACACGTAAATTCTAAAATTGGTATCCTCGAAGATAGACATCGTTATATTTTCTTTTCATTCCTAGTAACGTCTAATCGATGACAACGGTCTATCGTCCAGCAGAGTTTCGTAGTGAACGATTCTCTACGAGAAGGCCTCGCCTTGAGAACCCTACTACTAACGCTGTAATGCCAATATTCCAAGCTACTCGCCTGATTAACCTAATCTCGCGAAAAAGCTACAAAATTGCAGAATGGGGTAGCGCGGGCCGGAAACGCGCGACGAAGCACGCTCGTTGGAAAAGCGTAGAAAAAGACAGAAGCGGCTGGTGCAAATTAAAGGAACTTCGTTAGGCCGTTGCAATAATTGGTACGCGGCCTCGAAAGCTGCTTGGCCGTATTATATTCTTAGGAAGAGGAAGTGGTACGGGTAGGAAAGTTTTGTTACGGAGGAAAAAAGACTGCTGTCGAATAACGTCTGCGTTAACAGCGGCGAGAGCAGCGCGTTGGAAGGTTTTTATTGTGCACGGAGTTGCAGGAAGTTCGCTCGCGATGAAACGCGAGTTATATTTCCATTCGGAAGCTCGGCTACGGTGTTTCGAAGGGATGGGGGTGAAGAAGGATCGGATGAAGCACGAATGGCAACCAGCTATGGTACTTCGACGTGTTTCGAGTGGAGACTGTAAGTTGAACGAAGAGGTTGGTTAATGCTTCAGTGTTTGAAGATTCGCGCTGGATTCGCTAAATTGTAGTGGGAATTTGGTACTCGTAATGTATCGAGGGATAAGGCTGTTTTATATTTTACGATTTAATTTAGACTTCCGATAGTACAATATACGATTCGATGGCTAGAGGTTTTTCTCGAGGTTTTTTGGAAAAGTTCGTTGACGATTTGTTTTATTCCTTGAACGTACGATTTTTCAAAACGCAATAAGGCACTTGGGAATTGCCGATTTACGTACATTTAAGTAGGATATTTTTTCGGATACCTCGAAGAGGCTCGAAACTTCTCAGAGACGTTCTCAATTTTCCTACTTTCGTCGAATTTAAGCCAGTTTCGTAATTGACGAAAACAGAAGAGAGAAAATACAGGAAACGTATAACAATCCCTCTAACTATCTTTTACGAGGTACTCGAGGCATCGATCAAAGTAAAAAGGAAAAAGAAAACGAAAAAGTAATGGGATTAATGAGAGATTCGGTGATGGCGAAAGTCAAGAAAGTACCATTACGTAGTAGTAGTTAAAAGACTCGTAGAGAAGAGACTACTATTAGAAACGAAGCGTACGCTTGTCCGAAACAAAATAGGCGTTCGACTTGCGGTCAAAGGAAATTAGCGGTGCTCGCGGTTGCAGAAAATTGGTGTTGGCCGTGTTTGTTGAAAAATTAGTACTCCTCGCGGTTGAGCAATTAGTTGTACTTATGGTTGCGGAAAGATTAGCGCTACTTGCGGTTCCACGAAGTAGCAGGCAACAATGAAATTTACAACGTCGTTTACGTTTGCCATTTCTTCTAAAAATTTTATTTATATGGCTGAATTTTTGACATAGGTGTATTTAAATCACCTAATTTAAATTAATTCTTGAATAAAAAGGATTTAGGTACATGTGTACGGTACAGAGTTCCGCGACAAGTTTACTTAAAATTTCTGTTGAATTTTATAAATTTATTACCTACAGTTTAAAACGCAAATATATTTGTTCGCGATGTTGCTTCCATGTTACAGCAAAAAGCTAAATTATAAAGCTTGGCGTGGCTCATGTACATACTCGTGTACGTACATATTGCTGGATCATACGTCCCTAGGAAACCAATTCTCATCGCATTTAATTGTATAATTTTCATAAATATTTAAACAATTAATATCACGACAGTACACGCGCATCATCCTGACACGTTTAACCCTTGACGATGCATAATCTTCCGCGTTAATCTCTTCGTTATCGCGTCATTATGCGACCTATCATCGCGTAATTCAGTCATCGTGGCTTCTTCAGAACGATTGATTCAATTAATAGATCGACGAATACCGAATAAAATAAACAAATCGTAATTGCACGCGGTTTCTTCGAAATATCGTATCCCCGATTCCGAATATCGTTCGATACGCGTCGTCGATTATTTTGCTTCGTTGTTCCAAATTTGTAAGAATTACCGATTTTCACGATTCATCGAGGCAAGAGTTTTTCAACGATTTATCAAAGGATTTAATGCCAGCTATATCGTTCTGAACCTTCGCTGCAAATTTCTTCGAACAATCTAATGAGACGACAAAACGACGAACGCACGCGGTGTCACAAATGACTTGACATGCGCATGCTACGCGACGATTGAAATATTCATACGAACTGGACGTCGAATCTCGTTGGGAAAATAATTTGTCGACGGACAGTAAAGCGAGCAAACCGAGTTCGCGAGCTCCTCGATTTCAGCAAGCTTTCGACCGCGTCCGAGTAAATACGTTTCCAGGGATTAATAATTAAGGCCGGGGCCAGAGGAACCGGAAAATCCGTCGATAAATCAACGGACGATGATCTTTCAACGCGATGCTGCCGAATGGACTTTCCATGCTATCCAACCTGCTCTCTACCATTGCAACATTGATAATACGCTTCATGACCGTTATCGCCACGTACCAATAAATATTTTCCTTGACCGAATGCAAGTGCAACAATATACGTTCCTACTTTTCCCGCTGTATTCGTGTGTGAGTTATTGGCTCTTACGGAGAATGTTCCAGCAACTTGTGTTCCAGATATATATACGTAAACTATATTTATTATAGCTTGGGGGATGATCAGCTTCTTTATCTCTCCGATTTTGTTCTTTTATCGCGATTTGAATTAGAAAAGGACGTTAAGCTTTCGAACGATTTAGAAGAGATTTCACGCGGAAGATTTACGCGTATATCGGTCAGTTAATTAACATTGTTAGGAAAATGTCGCACACCTGTGTTCGTAAGGATTAGAACCAGGGATACACGAATCGTATATTTTACTCTTACCTTATATTTTTGTTACAGTTATTGCGACAGCGCGAACATCGAAACGTCTCTAGATAAGAAATTTCTAGAAAATCTTTCTCTGTGTACATGAATGCACTGGTACGACGAGTGCAAATATCAAAGAGAGAGAGAGAGAGAGAGAGAGAGAGAGGGAGAGAGAATCAGAGCAGAGAAGAAAAGTGGACGCGAAAAATCCACGCGTAAAACTAAGCAAATGGCGGATGCGTCATTCAGAATGGAAGAAGAGCAAGCAACACAGCGAAATCTTGGCGAATGCGTGGAGACAAGTCGGCTTATCGTCTTATTTGCACACGTAACGCGCTATTTCGCTATCGTTCTCATCCAAAGGCTCAAGATATGCAAATTTCCGTCGCATGCTTCCGAAAATCCGCGCTTAAGTTTCACGAATGCGGTGCCGTTTAACTGTCTCGAAGTTCTCTCGCGTCTTCATAAATTGTCACCACGATCTTCTAGAAATTTTCACCGAACTTTCTCCTTTTCCCTCTTTTACTTTTATAGGCTTTAAACGATACTCTTATAGAAGAACTCCGACTTATTTCGATTATCTGCAATCATTTTCAACGATTCGACCAACCATTTCAGCCTTCGTTTCAAGAACTGCAAAGTTTCGAGAACGTTTGGTTCTACGTACGTGGATTAGAAAACAGATTAAAATAGAGTCCTTCTAAGTTGATAGCGCGAATTTCTGCAAAGTTCGAGATTCCACGTTAAACTGTCGAGGCTCGGTTGATTGGAATAATCCTACGCGTTGAATCATAGGACGGAACGGCGCGAATTTCGACGATTAAAAGCGAATGAAATTAAAAGAGGCAACGCTATAGTGTTCCGTTTAGCTTCGACTCGATGGAATTGAATCCAAACGTTGAATTCGTTTGGTTTAAATTCAATTCTTCCGCGAACACCGGCCGCTCGATTTCATTTCGGCGCGAAGTGTTTGCCTACCCACTCACGAAGTTATTCTTCTTATCTGGCTGAGCCAGTTGTCTGTTTCTCCACGTCGCATCGCGTCGAAACTGTAGTAGCCGAAACTTTTCGCTTTCCTCTCCGCTTGCTTCTTTATTTTCGTTTTTAGGTTTACAAGGTCGCGGAAGAGGAAGTTAATTGGTAAATATATCGGCGAAGGTGCTGATCATTTCGAAGAGCACCGTAGGACTCAATGGATGAGATCTACGAAGCGTGCCCTGTCTCGCATATAATTACCACAACACGATAAAATCAGCGAAAGAAGAAACGAAAGACACCGATTTATATTCTATATATTTAATTGAAAATGATATATTTCTTTATTTTTCATATATATTACGTCCATTCGTACACGTTCGTCCTTAATTCGTTTCAACAATTCAACATACTCTGAATATGAATTTTGCTCGTTGTATTTATTTCTTTATCGAAATCACCAAACGTGCCAAACAATCGGCAAGTGCTGGTAAACCTGGCAAGTTGAAAGGTCGGCGAAAGCCGAGTGTCGCGATAGACTATTTCAGAAAGAGTAATATGAAAGTGGAACGAAACAAGGTGCAGACAATAAGCTCATAATTCGCTTAATAATTGCACGAGATCCGAAGACGCTCTCGAGAAACACGTTCTGACAGCCATCTTCGCTCTAACGGCTCCTTAGGAAACACTCTGCTCCCTTATTTCCGAATATCGTCGCACCGTGACACCTGACCCGTGATTACCCTCGAAACCTCGCCACACCGCTCCACCTACACCGTCCTCTCTTTTTCGTGCTCGTCATCAACGAACGTCCTACACGGAAGTGCACTTCGTGCCTGGACTTCCGTACCTGTTCTCAAGAGGCCACGTCTCTCCTCCCTTCTTCTTCCTTTCCTACAGCTACGAAATGCGAAGACGCTGTTACCTGACGATTTGTGTGTTCCACCGAGCGAGGAACGTTATTGCCTGGCGTTTTATTGCCAAGTCTACAATATCTGAACGGAACGTTTGATAGCTTGTCGTCGATCTTGTCACGAGGAGGCTTCGTTCGTCGATCGATGAACGGAGAATCGCGACCGCTTCGGTTACGTATTTCTCTGACTTCGACGCGAAACCAAGTGTCTAAATCTACATTGTTCAGCGACGATATTTTATCCGCAAGAACCGAATCGAGTTTACTAACTTGTCGTTAGTCAACGAAAATAAAACGTTGGACATTGATCAAGACTTGAGCTGGATCGAACGAATACGCCATGCAATGGCGTCTACAAGAGCAACGAAGATGTCGCTTTGCACAAGTTCCATTGTCCTTTGGATTAAGTATTTCGCAAACACGAAGACGAATTGATCGCTCCGATGCTACGAAACGCTTTTGACAATCGTTGAAAGCAAACTCGCGATACTTGGAAACACGAGAGATTTGATAATTCACCGCGGTATACGTGTCTTGGAATAAATTTCTATCGACGGGCAGATAAATATAACGAGTGGTCGTATATAAATATCTCGGCCGATCTTTCGTGTATTTTGTTCGTGGATAGATCGTCGGACAAGGCCCTGCGAGAAAGTTTCGCGCAATATCTGCAGCATTCCTCGCGATGCTAGTATTTTATTCCGCGACAGTATCCTTTCTTTTTTTTTCTTTTTTTGTATGTGTTTCGTTCTTTTTGTTGCTCCTTTTTACGAGCATAGAACCTCGGAGATTGCTCTCGAGGGTGGAATAAAGCAGCGCGATATCTTTTACATTTTAGATTTCTATCTTTGGAGCTTAAAGCGACGATTCGAGGGGATTCGCGGGCTCTGCCTGCCGTGCGTTATTGATTTTGGTGTTCGTTGCGTGCTGTTGCGATTGTAAAATACGCGTGACGATCGTTTCATATGGTTCTCCGCGATACGACACAAGCACGAAATAATCCCTTATAAGACATATTAAAAGTAAGCTCAGACTAATGTTATCGTCGTTAAGATCCTTTTCGATGTTTAATTAGTAATACGAATAGAAAACGTTGCATTTCAAAATACGATTAAAACGACGAATGTATTTGTTGCCATTTATCCTGTATCACTGTGTGTTTCCGGATAATGACCGAAATTTGCTGGCAGTTTCCCATTTCGCTGGCTAAATAGAACAGCAAACTCGTGTTCTTTCAGTGACAAAAATAACCTCTCGAAAGGACCGCTCTTTTCATTCTGCCGCGTGAAACGAAACACGAAATTACTTCTCTCAATTGAAACCAGTTCAAACAAGAAGCTACCGGCCAAGTAGCTATATAAAAATCAGCTCGCAACACGGATACTCGAAAATATCCTATCAAAGACGACGCGAACCAATAATCGCGAACATGTGTAGCAAAGTGTCGTACGCTTGTGTTGCGTTTTTACACCAACGTATAACGCGTTTCAAAGAACGTTGCAAAAATTGTTCGGAGAATGCATCGACCGCGTTTGTACCGATACATTACGAAAGATCTGTCCTTTGGAAGATATTTTCGTTCGAAGATGAATAAACTATGTTACGTGTTAACGACTCGCGCGTGGCTTAAAGCGCCAAAATATCGTAACAAAGCGGAAAAAATTGTACGATGTACGTCGACTATAGTCGACGGATCGTGTACTTTGGAAGATATTTTCGCTCGAAGATGAATAAACTATGTTACGTGTTAACGACAAGCGCGTGGCTTAAAGCGCCAAAATATCGTAACAAAGCGGAAAAAATTGTACGATGTACGTCGACTATAGTCGACGGATCGTGTACTTTGGAAGATATTTTCGCTCGAAGATGAATAAACTATGTTACGTGTTAACGACACGCGCGTGGCTTAAAGAGCCAAAATATCGTAACAAAGCGGAAAAAATTGTACGATGTATGTCTACTATCGTGTACATTTAGGATGTACAAAGTACACCATTAACGGAACCAGTGGATAATAATATCGGAAGCCCCGTGGTGGCAGAAAATTATTACAAGTTATTGCAGAACAATGCTACCCCAGGAGGGCGCGACCATCTCTTCACTCGTTGTAGAATTAATTTCCTGCATTCCGTCGAGAATTTAACACTCGCAGTTTTATAATTTAATCGGCCCTGCCAGCTCGCTCTGCCGTATAGGAAATCGATACGCGTTGTATCTACACGCTTATTTTCTTCTTAATCGCGACAAAACGTCGCGAAGAAGGGATTCGCGAAGAAACGGCGATGTTGTTTGGAATTTCCAAGAAATTCCGTGAAACTTTCGTTATCTAGATCGCGCATCCTCCAACGATAACCACCGTTTAAAACGCGAAATATCGCCGAGTGAATTTTTCCCAACTCGAGGAGACTTTCCTAAGTAATATGGCCAAATGTAACATAATTTCTGCTTTTAGTTTACGTTTCAATGTGACGTCCGTTGCTACTTAACCTTCGCGATTATTCGTTAATTGAGTTACTTCCAATTATTCGCCGGTGGTTTAACTTGAAAAGCCCTGAAATAGGCCAGAGCAGCTAAAGTTAATTAAAAACTTTCTACGAATGTAAATGCACGCCTCTCTTCGCCGGTATAACCGAGACAGGCGCTGTATATAACGGGCGAAATGCTTATGATTACAAATAAAAATGTGTACACGCCGTTTTACTTAAGAAATTAACAGATGGAATTAGGTGAAACATTTCATGCAACGAATAGCAAGTATTCCGACGGAAAATGTTTCTTACTCAGATCCAATGAAATAGGTTTTTGCTGTAAACGAACAATCTACCGGCGAAAGAAAAATTCCACAATCGATAAAATAAATTATTTCGAAACGAATGGCGCGTTATATATAAAGGAACAAATTCATGCAAATTGTTGGAAGAATGAAATAGCCAGAAGAATGGAATTGCTTCGGAAAACAAGTTTCAAATAGGAACTTATCGATAACTCGACGATTTAGTTCTCTCTGGTACTTTGGCGATGTAATTCTTTTATAATCGCGACACGTCTGGCGCTATCGAATAGGACGTACGAAAAAACGCATAAACAGCAATTTATGACACAGACGATATATCGAAATAAAATCTTCAAGTTTAAACTAACGAGAATAAGGAATATTCTCGTCGTATATTTTCAAATGTTCATGTTCTTGAAAAAGAAAAAGAAACTTTCAGACGATGCTAACGATAAGGATAGCCTCGACGAAATGATTTTGACAATTCTTTGTCTGATATATCTTTACGTGCAAATAACGTTAAATACTTTTGGATTTTCGCTTAGCCTAGGCTCAAAGACGTTTCTAGTTGCTTAATCGCGGACGTCCGATTAAAAATGCGATGCTCACGCGGTATCGCGATAAAATCAACCCTGTGGCACAGCGGCACACCGTGAATCTACTATCGTCCGCGTAATTGGCTTCTTATTAAGCAATTTGACGGTTAAGCTGCTGTATGATAGGATTTCCTACGACGCTCGAACGGATAAGCTGAATACGCCCTACATTTAACAAAAAAAAAGGGTGAAAGAGAGAGAAAGAGAGAGAGACGAAGAGAAAAATTCAAACGCGAGATCGTAGGATTAAATAAATTTGCATAGAAATAGAGCGCAACCCGAGGGAAATGCAGAAAATCGAAAAAATCGTAAATATGGTTATTATGATAGTGGTAACACATTTTGGAGCTCAATTTTACATCGCCGCGATGTTTCCACCGGTGTAACTTATGTCAGAGCTGAGCTTATTTAAATTTTTCGAATAAGTTGTATCTTTGAGAAAGCTTCGAGATAAATAACGCGCGCGCTGAATTGATAGCGTGTTTCTTCTCTTTTCGTTGTTTGAAATTGCAGCTATATCTAATCGCGGGTTCTTTGTATCAACATCGAGGGAACGTATCGATAAGCTAGTTACTATCGAGAACTTGAAAAAACCCATCAATTATTAAACTTGGAGTACGAAATTTGAATCATCTCGCGGACATAGTTCTTCGTATCTGTAAATATTCACGAAATGCACGGATAGGTTTCGAAAGCGCGAATCGCGAGATCAATATTAAAAACACAAATACGCGAGAACTATTACAGCGCGATAGAGAAGTTGAAGTTAGCTGACATTGATATAGCGAACATTGATTACGATTAATACGCGATATGCTACGATACGTCAGTTACGTAACTGTCAATTCAATAAATGTCAACCGTAATAAACGCAACATATAATAATAAAAATCATTTGAGAGGTACATTATACGTAATACGAAAATATCATAAACCGAGCTTCGTCTACATTTTCACAATCGACCCGGTTGATGACACGTTTACGCTCATATTTACAAACGAGCATACGCGTGTATCTGAGAATCAAGGAAATAAGAGAGGACACACGTAGAAAACGCTGTTAAGACTATAAAAAATACTATTGGCAGGGCACACGCCTATAAAGCGGTTGCGTGTGGCCACTTGATCGATACGTTTCACACATAACTGGAATGATTCAATGAATTATTGATAAAAAATATATGTACACGTATACGTGTAATAATAAATGGAAATCGAGGATCGTTCAGACTGACAACGATACACAAAAGTATTGAAAAATACAGTGCGACGAATCATGCATCGTGTTATGAAAAAAATATTTTCATATATACGTATTAAACATTCATATGTACAACACGTACATGGAAAGAAGTCTCGTTACATTTCTCGTTACATTCTTTCGTTCGTATATGTTACACTCTCGACCAATATCGATCAATGCCGCATCCTGAAAGGTCAGGAGACCTTCTTCCATCTTCGCACGGTACGTACGTACCTCTTATTTCGTATCAATTATTTAAAAACAGAATGGTAAAACTTCTTTTATCACACGATGGATTTAGCGAACTGCATTTTCCAATGCTTTCGTGTATTTTTTTATCGTTTCGAATGATCCTCGACTGCCATTTACGGAATAAGATTCGCAAAATGACTCGATAGAGAGAATAAGGATAATAGTAAAAGGAATCAAAGCGAACGAAGAAGAGAAAGAGAGAGAAAGAGAGAGAGAGAGAGAGAGAGAGTGCTTTTGGGTTACGAACAGCTTTAAAGTGGATCAGGACAGAACTATGTAGTTTCGATCGTCACGCGAAGCTCTATAGAGGGTTCGTCGGCGGAATGATAAGCCCGAAACGACGTGCCCTGGCTCTCCTCTCGTAAATTAACTGCCAGTCAGTGGAGCGTTCGTTCGCGGACATATAATTTTAACGACACACCCCCTTACATACGTCGGGGCCAAAGTTCGAGGCTTATCTGCACGAGGATGACTCGAAAGCTTAATAAGCGGACGAGACTGCCGACTAACGAATAGCAGTACCAGTTTGTACGATCGTGGACAGAGGTTAACTGGATAGAACGTATATAGATACTTAAGCTTGCTTGGTGATCGATACATAACGATTTGTAACTTATTTTCCTATACCGTATGCAATAATGAACTCCATAAATTGGATTTATATATATTTTTTTTACAGAAAATGAAAAATCTGGAGGTGCAGAAATGCATAGAGCGCAAATAATTTCCAATGTATCTTAATCTATTCCCAATCGATTCGAGCGCTTATAGACGATGCGCGTTGCAGATTAAGAATGTTTCGAAATTTATTTCCGCTGTTGTCTCAATTATCATATTAGTGAATATATATATATATATATATATATATATGTATGTATGTATATATAGAAAATGAAAAATCTGGAGGTGCAGAAATGCATAGAGCGCAAATAATTTCCAATGTATCTTAATCTATTCCCGATCGACTCGAGCGCTTATAGACGATGCGCGTTGCAGATTAAGAATGTTTCGAAATTTATTTCCGTCTGTTGTCTCAATTATCATATTAGTGGAAAGCATGACTCACGAGAAGCCAGTAAACAGCTGACTGTGCGAAGATGAAAAGCTCGACTGCGTAAGAACGAAGGGGTTGATTATGCAAAGGTAAGAAGGTTGACAACGTAAAAGAGAAGACGTTGACTACGCCGAGGTAAAGAGGTTCACTTTGCAAAGGCGAAGAAACGAACTTTACTTTTTAATGAAACCTTTGGCTACTTAAGGCTCGTGAAAAGTAAATTTTACGGTAGCATTTAAATACCTTGCCATGTATTCTTTTTCATCTTTCACCCTAATTACGTACTTTCTAATCCATTTTAATCCTTTCGCTCTTCATATAGCGTACAAGTAACGTTGTATTGTAAATTTTGATCAATTAATTGCATCATAAATATGTATGTTCTTAATGAAATTGCCAATTTTGCTTAAAATGAAATAACATCAGAATAAATTTAATTAATTTTAGTGTATTATGTATGTCTTCCCTACAGCAGCAAATTTACGAAATTTAATAATTTACTCGTTTAATTTTCATTTGTCACTTCGTTTACGATGTTTCGATATTTGAAACGCTATCAGCAACGGGTAAATGATAATTGTTTTCATAGTTAGAGAAATATTCGCGGTCCGATAAGAATAAAATAAACCCCTTCAAAACAGAAGATCTATCAAATCTATAAACTATCTGACGTCAACTTCTTGCTAAACTATGAAAATTATTTTACTCTAGAAGTAGATGTTCATGACGAGGGAACGTTCGATAAAAAGTTCCCAATGCACGAAAGAATTTTTTTATACGTACATAGGAGCGGTTAGTTACTGATAGAAACTGAACAGAACGTACTTACTTGCAGTTCACATTAAAAGACTTAATTTTCCATGGACTTTAAAAGCAGCTGCTTTAACGAGTCGATAATGAAAGGGCAATACCCCCTTTTACATCGTGTTTTACTGATAACGAATGTAGAATTCAAAAGACTGTGTAATCGGAGCAACGCGATGAAAGGAAGCGAGTCGAAGGTACAGGGTGAATTTGTTTATTAGTAAAACAACCAACCAGAAGAAAATCTTGAAAATGAAATTACTAGAATTTCATTATTCGACGTTTCTTTTGGTAAGAACGTAGAGCAAAACGTTCATTGTTGGATCAATGGAAAACTCGAGTAAATAGAACACGCAGAATAAAATAGATATACGTGGAATAAAGAATAGAGAGATCAAAATTAAATACTGCGATGATTCAGAATTTTTATCGATCGAATATTAATACGAGATACGTTCATAATATATAATTGTCACAGTAATTAAAAATTGATTAAAGGTCCTTCAAACGACGATAGTGCTGAACAACAGAATGCAAAATGCGTTGCGTTTTAATGGCGTTACACATAGACAGGTAAGAAACATTACGAAAGGTATGACGAAACAGTGTCATGAGAGAGTCTCACGTCTTCTGCTGTTCCGTTTATGAATGAATTGGACCATTGTTGCCATTGTTCTTTTGCGAAAAATGTATTCTCCGACGTATTCACACACTTTGAAACGAAGCGTATCCCAAACTAGATCTGACAAGAATGAAATACAAGGTGGAATAGCCTCTTAAAATAGTCGAAGAGGCGTGTAAGGAAAGCTAAAGCTTCTTAAGCTGTGCAACAAATTTCCGTTATGTGGTCGTTAAAATCGAAATTACCGCGAAATGAGAGTACGGCGTCGCGATGCTTAACCTGAAACTGCGCCATTTGCAACAATTTATAGGGTACGATGATTTTTATAACTTGCGTCTCATTTGTTACGTATTTCAGTGTCGTTTTTCAATTTCAATATAGTTTGTAACTCTAGAGTTTCCAAATCTATCTAAAACCAACATTTATATTTATGTCTATTAATATTTTTTGAAACTTAAAATAGAATAAAATTATTAACGAACCGTATCGTAATTAGCAAATCTTCATCGTTTGAACAAAAGTCGTTTTAAAGGACAATCAAAATATCGGGACGCGGTCTCTCAATTATATCGCTAATGTAGATACACAGGTCACGAAGAATTTCGATGGATTTTTAAAAATGTAGGAACAAAGACACCGGCGGTTTTTCAGAACGAGCAAAGGTAATTGTAACTAATATATCGTCTGTTAAACTTTTCACGATGCGAAGGTTTATTCTTTTCCTGTTCCTAGCAGCAAAGGGAGAAACAATTTTCCCAGGGATTCTACGCGAGAACATAATGCCAATTAGACACTTAGCTTTTAATGTAGCAATTACGACAGTGAAAAGAACAATTTACTTTAACGCGAAAACGACTCTTTAAGGAATCGTATATAAATTACCAGTATTTCTTCAAAAGCTCGTTGAAATTAAGGAATTACGTTCTCGAACGATGTTATTGCTCGTGCTATGAGATTATGGGCCTAAAGCAATACCCAAAGCAATAGGAGCAGAACATTTCCTTGTTAGAAAGAAAAATGATTTGCTTTTATTGATTGATTGAAAGTAAACGATGTTTTTGATTTGTCATTAGCCCATACATTTTTATACAATATTTCAATCAGTCGATTAAAGGGATTATATTAGACAGCAAATAAAATACACATATTTACATACATTTGATAGTTCGCCTTTGATCAATTCAGAAGCTGTCTATATGTAGATCTGATTCTACAATCTCCCTAAACCCTCTCCTCTCTTCTTGTATACATTTACCTGGCTGTACGTCACGCTCAAACGAGGGATCATAACGAGCGGGCATTGATATACTCCAATGCACGATCGATTGATCGACATTAATCTTATCTTCAAGACTGGCGTATACAAGGACGACCGTAATTGATTCCGGGATTAACAGACCGGTTTCCTTTAATTAGATTCCTTTGCCACGGTATTGCATTCTGTATCTTGACCCTCAGAGGAAATATCTGGATCATCGTGCAACATATACGAGAGGAACTGCTGAAAGGTTTCAAATTCCTCCGAAATTGGTCTATTTTTGATACTAAGTCCATACAAATGAGATTTCGTTGCTTTCGATGTTGAATTTGGCGCGTCGATATATAAATTATCATTGGCGAGTTATTAAAACATTTACGCAAGAATTATTTTACAACGAAAGGAATTCGTATATTCGATATCACGGTAAAATTGTGTACGATTCAATGAAATTTCTTATTTATCTAAATTTGGCTAAATTAGGTAAACCCGACTATATATAACCATCGATAGATTATTGGAATTTTTCGATAAACATAACAATTATCCGCCAAAATAGTAATTACCCTCTCGAAGTACGATAAATCGAACAGATAATCGCTCGTATTATAAGTTTCGTTTAATTCCAAACGCTGAACAGATTTATTCTATCAGATGCTTTATTCAATTTTTTAAAATCCAATTAGTATCGCCACTCAACGAATCGAACACAAAATGGTCCGTGAATCTTGCATTACAAGAGCCATTTAATTCTTAATGCCTCTACTATATGGTGTATTTCGACCTGTTAATAGCGCCAATTAACAGATTGCAGCATTCCCTAAAGCACGTCTGATCAATCGCAGTTCATTTCACTGGCTCGAATCAAGTGCTTTTAATAATACCATATTATACTAATGGAAGATGTTGAGAATCTTTCTCTTTATAAATTATTTCTAACGCTATCGGAACACCAATCGCGTAATAGTCTTTGATCGACAAATAAGTAATAATATACAAAAATGGTTTTCCTTCGAAAAGAGATATTTGGTAACATAAATCATTCGGTAACATAATGTCGCAAACTAACTTGACAAGTGGACAATTTTCAAAAGTTCCAATTAAACGAAAAGAGATATTTGGTAACATAAATCATTCGGTAACGTAATCTCGCAAACTAACTTGACAAGTGAGAAATTTTCAAAAGTTCCAGTTAAACGGTACGGCGTTAAGACCAGAACAGAAACGTTATGGTAATGTTATAGAGCATTGGTACGTAAATAGCTAATCTTTAATGGAACGAGAATTCAGAAGTATGAACGCAGAACGTTAATTTGTCTTTTAACGAAAGGACATTTATTTGGCATGCGGTACGGGAAGCATTATCGGTCCGTCGCTTCATTGTTTAAAATTAATTTCCGTCTCGTATCGAATAAATTAAACTGCTCGTTGCTCATCCGACCAACAGTATCGACGCGTTCATAAAGAATTACGAGCCCGCGGAATATATTTCGTCTGGACCATAAAAGAGAATATCGAATACTAAATACATACGATTAATTTCAGGCATGTCAGAAGGCTCGATTGGCGATAAGATCGATTGCGCTGAGATTTTTATTTATGACTTTGAACCTCGTACAAATTCGCTGTGCATTTGGATTTTGCTTTTGTTGATTCCGTGAAACTGTTCGCTGCAAAATTGACGTCAGCTTTACCAAAGCTTAATTCATTTTGCTGGATTACCAGAGATATCTGTCGTTCTTTCAGGGTTTTACAGTACTAAACAAGAATATAAAGCAACTTGTATATTTGTATATGTTTCATATCTAAAAAAAAAAAAAAGGAAACTTTCCGCATTTTAATTCGATTCCATTATTCATTTCTCAAAATCCTAACCTATTCAAGAAAGCAATATAGACACCCTAAAGCCGTAAGTCGTTAGCGAAATGTTTTAACATCTCAGAAAAGAATGTTTTGAATATCTGGTAAAAATGTAAAGTACGAGCGTGTTTCGGGGATATTCAAATTTCTCGATAAAAAAAAAGAAAAAAAAAAGAAAAGAAAGAAAGACATAACCTCGCTGAGAAACGAAACAAAAAGCTTCTAAAGGAATAAGATACGAATTCCAAGCAAACATCAAACACGTTCAAGTAAAAACATTCGAGGCAAATTTCTTTCGACGTTTCCAAGTGCCTTCGAGCTATTTTCCCTTCGGCAAGCATTTCACGCGACACCCTGTATGCGGCAATGTCACGATATCCGAAAGTGCACAAGGAATAGGATCAGCGAAAATACCGCTTCTTGGCTTCCATCTCGAAGGCAATGATTCCTTGCTTGTTATACGTCAACCCGCTCGAGTTAGATACAGATGCATCGATTTCGGTGGAATACATTTCGTTCGAGAGACCGAGACCCACAGAACGAGCCAAACTTCATCGAACTTTAGAATTTTTAGAATTTTCGCATCTTTGGTTTGCCGAATATTCGAATTTTCGAATTTCAGAATTTTCCACGTTTCGGAATTCTGAGTTCTTGGAATCGTTGAACTTCGGATCACTGGATCTTTGAAACTCTGAGATTTTGGAGATTTCGGATCTTTAAATCGTTGGACTATCAAAATTTCCAAATGGATTACGGCATATTCGTGTGAAGATTATGTATCGCGTTTACGTATCGAACTAGGCTTTGAGATATCGACCGTGTGTTATACGTCATTCTGTATAACTCGATTACAGAGAACAAATTTTCCACCTAACAGGATACCTAACGATTAAGTTTCATCGTTTGCACTTTGCTTGTTAAAAGCTAATTTGATATTCCTTCTAGCGAGATTATCATGCAACATTCACTCGCAGCAACCGCAAGATTTAAGACAGCCGCCGGTGTAATCTACTTTCTATCAGAATGCATTACAATCGGTATACGTATCTAACGTTTCGCAGCTTATTCGATAGTTTTCATACAGCCGCGTGTTCGTGAAACTCTCACCGCGGTTAATCGCCTGACGTTTTCATAAGAATTATCCTCCACAAGACCAAATAACTCAGCTGACAAATTTTTTTCTTGCATTCGTCGCGATAATTCTTTCATCGAATCGACTATATAGCAACGTCTGTTCGTGATTGAACAAAGACTGGCCGTAATAAAACGCGGAGACCGGTTGCAACAAGTCATTTATTGCCTGCATTTTTTGAGGAACAATGAATGATTGGTCGCGATCCCGAGAACAGAAATCGCTGAATTCGTAGAAAACCACGGATAATGAATGGGTTTTTGCGTCCGGCAAATAATAGAGATCGAGATAATCCCTCATGAGAAAGGCGATTGGCGACGCTGTATTTATTGAGTAGAAGTCGTCGCATATGGAACGAATGTAACAAGCGAAGGAAATGAGGCTATCTCGATAATCCATATCCGGAAATAATATAACTGGAATTCCTCGAGCTACCGATAGGAATACCTTTCGAGGGAATACGAAACCTTTTAGTCTCGAAGGAAACGTTGTTCGTATAATATCTGGAAGAAATTTTTTGTCGTTGCGCGAAACGCGAAACAGAATATTCGTATCGAGATCCAAATACAGTTATTTATATCGGATATATTTATGATCGAAAAGAGTTTATAGCATTTTTTATCAGATAATGAAACTAAAATTCTCGATTTCTAGAATCCCCAAATTTCTCTCGAATAATGAAACGTTCGAATAAATTTTCTTTTTAATCGGATACTAAAGAAAATCAATCACGACTGAAATGTTAGGTTCGATACGGAATTCTTTTAAACGTACTCGATGTAAATTGATATTATTATCTAAAACGATTTTCTATTTATTATTAGAGTACTGAACCGAAGAATTTCTTAGATTTTTCTGGAAATAGGTGGCGGCAAAGGGGATTGCTAGATTTTCAAAATCTCCAGAAATTGAAAAGCATAGAAAGGTACGTAATTCCTGTTCCTACAGCTTCGAAGCGGCGACATACAACTGTACCGGAGAACGTGCACACCGTGCACAACAACGAAGTATGAAACACAATACTGTTGACTATATCTCCAATAAACTTCAGTCAGATTTCAAATAGATTCGAAGCGTTATCGAAATCTATGGGATCATCGAAGTCCAGTTGAAACCTGCGCTCGATACAACAATTATGCCGATTGATTTAGATGGAAATATTCAGATTAGAACCGCTAATATCGGACCGTTAATTTTTAAATCAAATTTCTTGCTGCTTCGAGAGAAATATAAAAAGCGAAGGAAATCAATGTGCGATGTATTACACAGTATTTTTATACGTAGGAAATGTATTTGTAAGAATAAGAGAAAATAAATGTATAAAAGAAACAATTTCTTGCAAATTTATCCTAACTCAAATTAATAAAACATTTCTCCTATCTATCTTCCTTTAACGAATCTTTACATCGTCAAATAAGAAGATTGTAACATAATCTGCCTCTATCTCAACCCCACGCATTTAATGAATCTCAAGCTACGATAAACTGGCCACCAGCACGCTTCAAATTCCACTAACCTACGTACAAGCACCCCACCACACAAGGGTAACGATTAATCCAACTCCGTCGGTAAATTCAACGCCATAGCATCGGTGTTGTATCCGCTTCATCAAGAAGCTTCTTTTCGAAGCGTATCCGCTCGAAAAGACACTAGTGGTTATTTAAATTATCGACAGGCATCCTTATCGCGGCAACCTGACAAAGATATATAAGGCAAGTTTAATCGAAAAATCGTACGAGAACCGACAAGCTTTTCCACAGGAGGCGAACCAGCGAAGATCGTCGTGGCGGGTAATGAAGTTGCAAATCGAAGGAAAAGCGAGACATAGGAAGCCTCGGGCAGTTTGCTCAAGGATCGGCTAAAAAGTTTTTGCTTTCTACCTCGCTCAGCCACTAAAAGTTTCTACTTTACATAGCCGTTGACTACAACGTCTTTCTCGTGTCTCCATAATTTCGGCATGTTAGAAAGAAATCGAACTGAGCCCGTTTCGTTATCTTAGTAATGGGCTCGAGCACGTCGCAAGTAAGTTCGAACGTTGATCAACTATGTAGATACGAATTCGGAAATTTTTCGTTTGTATTAACAATATGCGAATTGTACCGAAGTATACAAATTGAGAAAATAACGATTAAAAGCAGCATTCAATACGTTTCGTATGGAATCATAAAACTAGGAATCTAAATTGCGTATTGAAAAACACGACAGTAAGACATTTTACTTTGTATGACATATTCTTATTACCTGTTTGTTGTCGGCGATGAACCTAACCTCGCACCTGCCGAAGGAATCATCGATGAGTGTCGTACAATATCGCCTCTTCCCGAACGAAGGAACACGCGTTGGCAGAATACACGAGTTTGCCCAGAATCGTCATCACTACCGCGGAAATACCATCGCACTCAACGTTTTGTCCCTCAACATAATAAAGGCCATTCTCTCGTGTCGCGATAAGCACAACACTTCTGTCTTCGCACTCGTTGGAAGTTTCTCGCACAATGTCCGAAAGTACCGCACTTGGGATACTTCATAGTAGAACCAATTTTCGGGTTATCGGCTTTATTTGCACTTGATCCGCTTCTTTTACGACGACCCTTGCGATAACGCGCGTTTCTGCGTCTCGATTTTCCCGCTATCGTCGCATTTCGTCCCGCGTTTCGGTTCGTTTCGCTTCGCGCGTCCGATTCCCGCGCAATTTTAATTCGCAGTGTCTCGAGAGATGGCAGCTCATCGTGTGCAGCAAAAGCTTTCGAAACTGTCCGGTAGTATGCGCAACGGCATGACTACCAACAGATGTTGATTGATTTCGATCGCTAACGATCCAATTCCGCTAACTTATCCACCGCGTCGAAGAAACGTCAAGACTATTCGCGCGCGTCATCGCTATCTTGCATATTCAGTGACACCAAATGAATCAGGAGCACAGCTTTTCACGTTCGTCCCTTTGATTGATATGTTCTTTAATTTCAGCGTGGTATCTGTTGCAGTCTTTATTTGCTTGATTTCCGATCGACTAATAGTCAGCACAATGTCCAACAATGCCCTCGACTCGTTCTCGGTCTTGCTGCTGCTTCGATCGATGCCACACCGCTCTGCACAATCTCCGGCATGGAAATAGTGCCGCTCACATTATACTATACGTCGTTTTTTATTAGAATAACACGCATTTAAACACTCCAGGTATCATCATAGTTCTCTTTGTAAAGCACTTCGAACTTCAATCCCGGCGTATTCATTTTTGCGATGTAACGTGCAACTTCCCGATTCTAAACAATTGTAACTTGTACTTAGTGACACGTATTCTGAAGATTTTTCGTTTCTCGAGATCGCCGTGTGTCTAGGACACTGAGATTATAATTTATAATCTATTCCATACATAACGTTGAGCGCGTGGCCGCAAGAAAAAACTGATTAGGCGAATACAGGAAAGCAACGCTCATTAACACCACGGGGTGTTAATACATATATGTATGTACGTATAAAAAATTGCTACATATTTGTCGTATGTCACCTACATTGACTGGTGGTCGCTAATCCCAGTCGGTATTTCCAGCACATAATACACTACCATGTACTTGCGTTGAGGTTAGAAACTTTTCTGTTAATTTAGATCCTTCTTAACCTACCGTATAATTCGGAAATTCATTCAATTCGGAAAAAGAATCAAAAGATGATGAAGATGAAGATGAAGTTGTAACCGAAAGTTTCCGCGTTCCAAAATTCTATAGTTCGAACGTTCACGGGTTTACAAATTTTCCAAATAGGTTTGATTCGAATGTACAAATACGTACTGAACCTGATCTCATTGTTACATACATATATATGTAGCTTCTTTCGTCGTGTTTTTCTGCAGAAAAGAACCTGTCGAAAGAGGGAGGCACATTCTCCCAGCTCGGCGTTCGCTTGATGAATGGCGTCTCTTTCTTTTGAACTTTAACAGAATTACTTTTTCGTAAGAGTGCACCCTGGACGAATATTATGGGAAATGTGCGTGCGGGGATTGGAAGAGTCGGGAACGGAATTCCGGACTCTGGAACCGCGAGTGCTGGCAAGTTGGGGTTATCGCTAGGGGAGCTAGAAAGAAGTGGTGCTTTTTTTATGAGAGTCTCATGGTACGTCAGAGTGGATTGTTTGAATATGGTATGTTGGAGAGTAGAATGACGAACGTTTCAATGCCTCGTTTTTTTGAATGGTTGGCTGAATATTTTAATACTTGGAAATATGTGGATATTCGTTGTTTGCATGTTATTTTACTCTCTCTCTCTCTCTCTCTCTCTCTCTCATATTAAAATTAAAGATAAATGATATTGTATATGGCGACTAGGAAAAGTAATATTTACCATATAAAATATGGAACTTTATCAATACGAAAATGTTTTACGTAACACACGTAATATATTCAGAAATATTTAATTACGTCCACAAGCCAGTGTATATACTATATAGCTATTATTTATATTTTTATATTTTTACCAAATGCTTAAAAAGTTGTATTGTAAAAAGGTGAATGGAAATAAAGATAGGAAATTAAATCTCTCACGGCTTCTACAAAAGTAGTTCTTAGTCTATTTTTCTTTACTAGCGGTTCTATTTTATTTATACATTTATTAAGCTTCTCTAGAAGCAGCGGTTGTCTTCAAATATTGTCATCTATTGAATGTCACTTATTAAATCATAACTTATTTGTTCAGAGATTCGCTTTCTCTTAAAACAGACGCAACGCTCCAGAAACAGCTTATCCTCCTTCATTAATCAGAGATAAAAGTATCGAAACGTAAAAATAGGAAGAGAAATAAAATTCTTCTATTATGCTCTCCCCTTCTTTTTCCTATATATATATCCAGATACATGTGACTGTATATTGTACACAGACCGTTACAGTAATAAATATACACGAGTGGAACGTATTAATGGCATAGAAAATATTTCTCTTTTTATATTTTTTCGAAAACCACCTGTACAAATACTTTTATCTACCGCTGTAATTCTTTCACACGAAATTAACAATCAACACGCGTGCCAACAGGTTCCCATCGACCGTTCGATTTTACGCAATTCCAGGCTAATTCACAAACACAAACGTTCGCGGTTAAACTTAATGCGAGCAGAGACTCGTGTTTGCTCAGTTGGCAATTAGCTAGAAAAGGTGTTAACGGGTTAAATGGACGGAACAAGGCTCTCAGGATGACCTGGCCCAAGAAAAACAAGCACCGCGAACGTATGTCACTTAGAAAGCAAAGCTAATAAACGTGGTGTATGGCCAAAGGGGTTGATATTCACAATCGAAACGATCAACCACTATAACAGATCGCGGACTAGCTGGAGGAGCTGACGGCTCGATTAACCGAAACTTAAATAATGTCACGTCATCCCGTGGTAATCAGTAGCTGCCCTTAAATTAGCTGCAGGATACGTATCTGAGCCGCTGTCACGTAGTCGAGCAAGTTTTTGCTACGTTGAATTAGAACGTACAAACGATGATAGTGGGACGTGATAATGAAAGGAAAATTGTTTCTGTTGCAAATGCATGGGTTCCATGGAGAAACAGATTGGACGGTGTAATTAGAAGCTTTCCTCTTGGACCACCTAAGAAATGAATTAAGTATGATTAAACGAATTACTATGGAAATTGCATGGGTCGTTTTTAAATTAGCATTGTACTTGAACGAGTCAGTTGAACAACACTGCAAGTCCAAAAGCTACATTTTCAGATATTTAAAGAGTTCAGCGGTTCGGTTCTTTGAAAAGCTTAGCGACTTGGTTGCTTTATAATCTCGCGAGGCCCTGCCAGGCTCTAATATATATATATATATATATATATATATATATATATATATATATATATATATGTTATAGCTGTAAGTAAACTGAAAACAGTTACACCAATAATTCGTCCAACGACAAAAACTGGACTCGTGCGGGTTTAAAATTCGTGGCGTCAACAATCAGAATGAAATCGAACTGAACAGTGAAATCAAACTTTAACTAAAAGATATTTCTTTCGTGAGTTCGGAAGGAAAATCTGTGATTTGAGAGGCATACAACGTACGGTAAAAGGAAAAAAGAAGGAGACACGAGAAATCACTGGGTCGTTTCCGCTTCATGGTTCCGTAATATGTAGGGACGTATCGGAGTTCCAATTAAACGGCGCCAACCATCCAAAGCATTGCGTTTCCGTAACCGTGGCAAATAGCGTGAACTACCGGCTGTCGATCGTTTCCTTGCGTCTTGTCGACAAGACGTGAGAAATTGTCGCGAGAGGTAATTCGGAGTTCGGGAACACCTCCCTCGTGCACATAGCCGAACGGAACTTGGCGCTGATTGATAAAGCAACGCTGCAAGATGACGTTCGATCGCGTTGTGGTTCCCCTTTTGATACATTCTCGATCATCCAGTTCCCTTCCAAATTGATCCTCTGAATTTTGTGCGCTACAGATAGTAACTATTTAAAAGAGACTAATTGATTGTGAAAACGACAGTCTCTAATATTATCAGATGGTACAATTATCGTTACATATACTTAAGAATCGTTTCAACGAATTTGATCGATGCTACTATTTCATGATGCATCGATTTCAGATAGGCGAAAAGGTCTTTCTGAAATAACCGAATAATTAATTGTACGGTACCGCTATGCAAATTAACAGAACATTCGGTCGTAAAGCAGAGTAATAGAATATTTAATCGTGAGTGAACGTAAATTAAAAAAGAAAGAAAAAAAAAAGGAAAAGAAAAGCTCAGTAGAGACACACGCGTATAATAACGAACTTTTTCTCGATACGATGGGGAAAATTAACGAAGAAGAATAGCCGTTGGTGGTTCGTTTGTCAGACAGCGTTGGTGTAACAGTGCCAGATGGCATGGAATCTACGAATCGGCCAAACCGCAAAACACCCCTATATACCGAGTGGCACGTTGATAAATGTGATTTTCGAATATGATTTAACGCCGAAAGGAAAGTAGCGGTTAAAAGAGCAGGAAGAGAGCATCGGGAACTCCATTAAGTTTCGATATATGGCGAAGCAAGTCAGTTTTCGTTTTTTTGGATTAATAACGTCTTTCCGCTCGGAAGTCAACGATCTGCTGATAGCGATATATGACAGAGATGACGTATGGTATGCATATGACCACTTGTGGACAGTGCAACGGATGTGACAACTCGTTGCTACAAGTTGCAAAAAGAATATTCCCAATTTTTTATCTTTTTCACGTTTTCAATTTTTTTTTTATCTTTTTTAGTTTCGTCGGTCTTTACGACCTTTCAGTATTCGTTCGCCGATAAAAACTGAACGTTAGTGGCCTACAAATGTTTTATCAGTGGTTCGAATCCATCAATGGATTCGTGCTGATATAAATCCATCAGAGACATATATCACCAACGTGCAATAACTTTGCAACCTTGAATCACGGAGAAATCTCTATCGATGTGACCAACTATAATCCTTTGGTTTCCTGCCGATTCCGGCTTGGCTATCCTTTTTAGACACGTTGAAACACGACGATATTCATACACGTAATCACTACTCGAGTTTCTCTTATAGAAGAAGAAAACTATTACGACGGTATTATAATAACCAATACAATAGTAACGATACAATTATATATAAAATATAAGATATATAATATATATTAATGTGATAAATAACTACTAAAATCACAAAAAATTCTTGTTCGCAAAATATTCGTTGCCACCACACGAGATTGAGATATTTAAGGAATTTGCAATTGTTCTCGCTTTTCTACGATATTTTCCAATAATTATTACAAACATACCTTCAGTATACAAAATACTTATTTTGTTATACTATTAATTATTATTTGTTATATTATTATATATTATTAAATACAAAATACGTACAAAAGTAACGTAGCTGAACGTTGATCCTTATTCAGATATAATTGTACACACATGTTTAGCTTCGCTATATCGTTTTAATTAATCAATTATGTATATAGCACAATGTTTCAAAACGTATGTATAGAAGATATCTATAGGGTCGATTCTAAAAAAGTGTATATACAAAAATGTCGATCGAGACTTATTTTCCAAACTATAATAATTTGTGTATTAAAATATCAACGTTACTACTTTGTAACTCTCTTCGAAATACATATACACACATTCCGCCCCTTTTGTGCATGCTCGTAAGCTAATTATCTCATTACTTTCGCTCTCGTAAACGAGCTCAAGTGGAACCAATAACACGAGTCACACGTCGTACCACTTTCCTCTTCGCGTTTTCCCTTTTCTTGTTTCCCGATCTCGTCAATTTCAGTTGGTATCTTTCGAAGCCGGTTATCCACCAGCAGCAGTCTTCCTCGATTTCACGCCTGCCCCTCTATTACCTACCCTTGTATCTAATTAATAAAAAGTTCCCAGGTAATGCTTTATATTTCGCATAGCTGGATGCACGTTTTAAGCGACTACCTGTTAAAAACTTGACATAGAAAACTTTTACGTCCATATCGTGTGCGTTATGTAAAGCATTCTAGAAGGTGATATTATTGACAACGATGATATTTCTATATAAGCACATTTCGCAGACAAAGAATGCACTCGTTAATGGCATTAATTCGAGAAATTCAAATATTTCATACGCTATCAAAAAAATATGAAAAATGGTTCACCTTCTTCGGCGAATTCTAATTTCTGTTTCAATAATTCGATTATTCCGATAGTAGTAACCGTATAATGTAGCATGTAACTTCATAAAAGGTGTACAACGTTTCGTGGAACGTTTTGTACGAAGGTACTTAATTCATTTGTATCTATAGCAATTTTTAATACATTATAAAGCGTAACACTCGAGGTTTCAATGGAAAATTTGCAATATAGTCAGCCCATTTTTTTTTTTTTTTAACTATAAAATGCATATCTTACCGCATCGACTGAAACAATTATTTGCTTAATGCGTTTACTGTAATATATTCATTATATTCAATAAAACAGAACCGTAATAATTGATTATAATGTTACCATATTTAATTATATTTGTTCATGGTCAAATTCGTTGATTTATTATTTAATATTATAATGTTATTTGTTTATTTATTTCGTTGGTCATTGGATTCGACGGAATACAGCAAATACCTACATTTATGATATTATTCGTATTATTCGCAATTTAGTAATCGTCTTCGTGTAAAATTGCATTGATTGGAATCGTTTAAGTTCAAGTAAACTAACTTCGATCGAACACTTAATAACAGAGAAAAGAGTTACTTCAGACTGATTGGATTTAAGAAACCAATACAACAAACAAGAAACTACAAGTAATATGTGTTACACTATCTATATATAGTGACCATTATTGCTTTCAAGCGAAGGAATAGTTTAAAGAACCTCAGCTTTATTCTAAGATTGAAAAAACGTTTTATGCCAAATAAAATAACAGGTTCATATTGATTCGAGGTAATTTATTAACTCGCTGATTAAAAGCAGTACCACGTCGATTATTGCAGCTAAAGTTATAACGTTCCACGTTGAGAAAGGTACAATTATACATTTCAGAATTAAAAGTTAAAATAATGCGTTCCCCCAAAATGATCGGAAACGATATATTTCTACCGTCAACGATTTTCCCTCTTCTCTGCATTCCAAGAAATATTCAGACATAAAAGAGAATTAATGTCCTCTACGTTTCACTAAAGAAGTTCAAATCTCATCGGTCAAATTACATCGCCCACTCGACTTATACGTTACACCTCCCGATCGATAACCACGTGATTCAACTTTGTTCGAATCATTCCGAATGGAATAGTTAAAAAAAAAAAAAAAAGTAAAGAAAAGAAGAAAAAGAGCGAAAGAAATAAGAGGGACGAAAAAATTTTCTTCTGCGCTTTTGCCTATCCTCCAGATAACGAAGTTAAGTCGACGAGAACCGAGGGTAACTGCGATACCTATCTAGCGAGGCTCTTACGCCTACGGTTTGGCTGGCGCGTTCCTTCGTCCAATAATCCGGATTACAATGGCGAACTTTCTTTCTTCTTCCTTCCGTGGAAGCTTGCACCGGAAGAGCGGAACAGGTCTCGGAACTCGCGTTTTGGCAAAGCCTGTTGGACCATTGGACGTTAGAGTAGCTCGTTCGCGGGGCACGATGGACCGATCCTGGCCAGGATCCACGCGATCCTCGAACCAGGAAGAAGCTTCTTCCTTGTTACGTCGGTTCTCGTCCGACGTTCGAGAGGATCGAATCAACGAACGAAAGCGTTCGTAAGAGTTTTAAAACGAGCGACTCCGAGTTGCATCTGGATCAGTTGCTCGAAGATACTGTACGTGTACACCGTGTGTTCCGTTATTTGAAGTATAGTCGTGTTCTTCTTACGAACTATTTTATTCGATTACAGAGCCTTGCTCGCATAAATATAGGAAGCTCGGTGAAAACTGTGTACAGAGTTCAAGTTCTAGATCCATCGCCTTTTAATCGATTGCTAAAGTACTTTTACATCCATTTTATTTCTTCTTACAATCGTAATAGTCGTGTCTCGTTACGACGAATCGAACGTTCAAACATGTAAGATTTATATGGCATTTAGGCTGAAAAAATTTCGAGATGCACGCTTAAGTTACTTAACGACGTTCGGTGTCGAGATTGTTCGCCGATGGAAAACGAAATTTACAGTCTCCTCGTCCACCGAATCCTCGCTGATAAATTGTCCGTACGTTTCCAATTTTTCCGACGTTCGTTGTCGATGGAATTCGCTGAATTACCATTGCTTTAATTAAAACTCTCTCTCTTCTTTCTACCTTCTGCTCTTCTTCTTCTTCTTCTTTCTCTAATTCGCCATCTCGTTTTTATACTTCTTTCCCCTCCTTCTTTTTTCTTTTTTCTTTTTTTTTTTTTACCATGATCGATCGATATTTCTTCGTTCTGCATCTATGAGTGGCCGGGGTGTTGTTCGCGATGGTCGAATAATGAGTTGTCATCTTTCGTTTCCGCGTAATTGACGCGAATTCGCGATAAAATTTCCGGGCTGAGTCGCGACACGTGCTCGGCAGGATCGATTCCACGGTCCGCCAGGTCAGGCAATTAGAGGCGTATAATAAATCCGCGAGTTCGGCTCGGGAGTCACCATTATTCCCCGACAAATCAGCCGCTGATCATTTTTGGTGGCATGCTAATTGGACACCGACTTGTTGTTTCTCGTTTCCTGGCCGTAATTTCGATCGAAAATGAATAAAACGTTTCTACAGGCGTCGCGATATCTTCGTCAGCTTGTTCGAGCAGAAATTCAATTATCAAAGCTAGAATTGGTAAAAACGATCCTGGCAATGGGAGATACAAATGGTAACAAGATGAAAGTTAATTAGACGCAAAGTCATACTACCGCGTTAAATTTCACCAAATGACATAAATTTCATTGGATCGTTCGCTCATTATGCCGCCGATGTCTCTCCCGGGAGGAACATTTGCCATTTACAATTCACGATACAAAGCGTAAATGATCGATTTCATCAATTTTCACCGAGTATCTTTATCGCTGTGGAAAAGTGCATTCTGAGAGAGCACACGAATAAAACATAATTGCCGAGCTATTTTAATGCGCGCCAACACACGCTTAATTTCCAAGCCGACAATCCGATTATCTCGATCGCGTATCTCACAATTTTAAACACATTTCATCTTTCAACGTTCGCCAATTGTTTCGCCTCGCTTTCTATTCGGAATATAAAAAGCAGCTGAAACGAAATTACTATGGAGTTTTTGTCTGTGCAACGCTGTCGATGATAATTAAGTAGTTTTATGCCAACGAGTATACTGTATCTCGACTTGCGTGTTACGACAAATTGGTTCGCGTTTCTTTAACAGAGTATACGAAATTCTCGTTGCTATGACAAACCTGTTTAGAAAACGATGGCACGTTATTTCGTTCTTTCGTCGTTTGCTAATGGATTTTACTCTATCGCTTCGAGGTTTTCATCGTTAAAAAGGAAGAAAAAAAAGAAAATAAAATTATTGTACCAATTTGACGCGACGTTGTTAAAAAATTATAACGATTCCAGATATCCAAACACCTGTTCCCTGAAAACACGATTTTTCAGTTGTTATTACTAGGTTTGATCGGAAACTCTTCACTGTTGGTTGCACGAGTAATACATTCGTGTTCCGAGTTAAAGGCAGCGCACGTTCGCTTCCTCCATGGTTTAGACTCACCTGAAACAGAAAGATAACGCCGGAATTAATTATGCAGTCTGGCGCACAGACACGAGGTCGGTTTGGTTGTTATCGTCAGATTACCAAATTATTCGCTATCAATTAGAGAGCAGCGCAGATCTATCGTAGCCGCGATCAAATATTAATCCATCAAGGGGCCCGCGATTTAACCTTCGTTCTTCGTCGTTTCACGCCGGACCATGCAAATAATTTAGCATTAAAATTGAACGGTCGGATTAGTGCCGCGCGAAGCATTAACGAGGAACGTGTTATCGAATTTTAATACCCGCTGATATTTCCACGACTCTTCAACAGGATAATGTAACAACTAGTTCTGTATTCGGAAAAATCAATCGACTGCTTAATTTCTTATCAATCGTTTCGTCGCTGACCATAATCTTAGATGATCGTTCAATAATAAAACATCGTACGATATATATATACGATATAATATATATATTAATTTCTTATCAATCATTTCGTCGCTGACCATAATCTCAGATGATCGTTCAATAATAAAACATCGTACAATATATATATATATATATATACGATATAATATATATATATAAGTCGATCAGGATACAAATTTCGGTATTTATAGTTGACAATTATTCGATATCATAGGATCTTCCATACTCGTTATTGACTCAGGTCAATTGATCAAGTCCAAATCCAAGTACGTATGGACAGACGGTATATCATAGTGTGTGTATAGTTTGCATACGATATTCATGGGCACTGCCACTGTGCAATCTGTCTGCATATATGTTGCGTATGCATATGTTGCACAACTTGAACAACTGGTCATAGATCGTCTCCAGAAATCTTCCACGCAGACAGCTGTCTGTAGACATTATTATAAATATTTTATTGTCATAACGGTAGAGGAAACCGAGGTAAAAGCGGGATCTTGAGAATAAAATGGCGCAGCTCTGAAATTAACGTTACTTGAAGAAAAATCGCAAGTGTAGTTTATTAGAGCAATTAGTTTTATTAAAGCAAGACCTACATATTAGATTTCTACAAAAGAGAAAGAAAATCAGGAAAATAATTTTACTCGTAGAGTACTCATTACTGTCCCTAATATCCGTAACATTGAAATTTATCCAATTTTTTAAATTCCCAACCAATACAACCTTCGTGGGCCCACCTGAAACAAGCCATACACTGGAACCAACTTTCATTTAATCTGGATGCAGCATAAGATTTCCGATAACGAATACAAATATTTTCGTTCCTATCGTTATAAAAAGTCGGATGTGCGATTTTATGCCGTCGAGTTTTGCCTCGATGTGCAATTTTATAAATATTATAGATTATCGATGATACCATGGCGAATACGAAAAGAACCCATTTACATATTCCTACCTTATACGTGATATATAGAATGATTCGTATCAAAAGTTCGCGTTTACTTAGACGATATCAATAATAACAAACTTGATGATTCTTTGAAAGTTAGACCACAGCACCAGAAACAGGGGAACCGTATCAAAATCTGAGAAAATCTTCTTTATACGCTAACCGAGAGACGACAACTGAATCTGAGAATTTGTTAAGTAATAACAGATCTCGGTTCTAGCCATATATCTGATTTTGGTCGAAACGCGACGACTGTTTTACAGCAATCAGTAACCTCCAGACTTCGTACTAAAGCAAAAAGATTCGAATTGATTGAAAAATGTTTAGTTTTTCAATTTGTAAAAATAGCTATTAAAAGAAAGGATACGTGTCATTTAATTCAACCTTAAAGATCACTGCCTCTATTCGTCCCTTAAAATTCACATAATCATGTTTCCTATATACAATGCTATTAATAGAAAGTAATTACTGGTTTATGGAGAAAATACGCGGTGGGCGAAAAACAACTGAACGTGAATTAATTTAACAGCGAACAAGAGGAGAAGAGAAATAAAGTAAAACCGATATTAATTTTGAAATTGAACGTCACCTTAATCGAGCATAATAGAACGAGGAAACAGAAAATGCGGGGAATAAAAGAGTATTTTGTTAAAGAGTACGAAGTTGTTAATAATTTTGTTACGCCTACAGCCAATGAGAATAAACTGACGAGAATAGAAAGAATAAAAATTGCACCAATTACGATTCCACCTAATCGAATACTTGTTAGGCGTTAGAGTAATATTACAATGGAATATCGAAACCTTTTTTTTTTTTTGGTAGGACTTTGTTGAATAATACAAATATTTTTAGATTAACGAATTTAAAAAAGCAAAATTTGGAGGAAAGTAAAATAGGAAACAATGTTCGATAGAAGTACGTCAAAAATTGTAATGGATCGTCGTGTTTGCAAGGAATCTTACTCTACTTGATTACTTTCCATTATAGAGTTCTTTAAATATTAAAAGTTATAGCCTTAAAAGTAGATTTTGTAAAATTGAAATAAGAATGCTTTGGAAGAACGAAAGGCTATTTTCATATTTTTCGCTACATTTCTCTACATTCTTCGTATTTATTTTTACATTTATCCACGTTTCGTAGTAAGTTGAAAGAACAGAAAGGAAATTATTTCGAAAAATAAAATCGCAACACTCGTTCCATTCCTAGGACTCGCAAATCGCGCGAAACATTTTTGGACCTCGCCCAAAAGACCAAAATTCACCATACAGTCAAAAATGTTAAACGAAAACTTCTACGGATGTTCGTAAAGTGCGAGGACTACCCCCTAACCCTAATAGATTTGCCGTATCTTATGTAATTTCCCATACGCCGTAATCACCACAGTCTCGATCCCCTTCAAAAGCGCATCGTTTCTCATCTATCGTGATGTATTTAATCAATCACGTAAAGATCGCGTACAGACGGAATTAATAAAGGGGCAGCAAGTGAGCCAGAGCCACGCAGGTAATATACAGGTACTTTATGCACGAGAGAGTTTTGAAATTGGAGGTAGCTATTGATCCCAGACACGCCATCTCTCGCTGATAATTTCGATACCGCAGCCATCTGGGCATAGAGCCGAGTCTCCGTGCGTCTGTGTTTGTAATTCGTAACAAGTTCGAGGAATTACGGTTTCTCGATTCGCATTCAACGCCAAACGATTATTATGCATGACTCTTCTGAGGTAACAGGAAAGAACCGCGAGAGACATGTTGCACGATATCGAATCCTATCCAGAACGCAGAGAAACCCAGACCTGCGATTCATTCGCGATGTAACAATCACGTAACGCAAAATTCATCTTAACTCGCGTTTATTTAACAGTGCCTAATACAGCTTGTATTTCGTTTAATTCTATACGACGCGAAGAATTATTCAAATGTACACGGTATGAACGAATTTCTATCTTCCGAGAACTGTTTAATCTTAATATTACAATAGAATATATACACGATTGGCGCGTAGCTTCACGAGAATTAAACGATTCATTTCGATGATTCACTGCTGGCGTTCTTCGTGAAAGAATGTTCACGTATACGTTGCATATGGCATTCCGAGTTACGTCGTTATCGCGGCAAACGAACGATATGTTCATCTGCATAATTACCGTTTCACATATTTATTTATGATTGTTATATCGTGCGATGTACATATATTTGTAACTTGTTGGCAAGCTTCGCTAACTCGTTGAAAAAAAATAACACAAAATATATCGTATATGTCGGAGGAAGAAAGGTAGACAAAAGGGATTATGCGCTGTCAAGAAAATATAAATTACGTAAAATTAACGATTCTCGATGCTTTTTCAAGCAGATTCAAATTTATTACACGACCAAATAGAGAACAATACGCGAGGTTGCTTTCGAATATTACAAATACCCGCCGCGTGCGATATTATTTAGTCAAAAATTTCGTTTGTTCGTTTAAGCTGAACGAAAAGACAGATACTTTTGTAATTTGTAAAGCGATTCGCTGATCGCGTCGAAATTATTTTCGTAAAAAGTATGCTTTAACGCGTAAGGAGTATAACGTAACGCGCGGAATAATCGTCGATTCGAAGCTTTTGGTTGCCTGTCAAGCGCAATAATTGTAATTCGTAAAATTTCAGTGTGAGAGAAATGCCAATAGTTGGCTGAACGGCCACCGAATGACGATTTATTCGATGTCATTAAATACCGCGGATATTTGCCAGCGACGATTATTCGACCGATGTTTACATCAGAAAAATGTTTAATGTTTGTAACAATAGAAAATTATTGTTTCCGCAAAATACAGCGGGCTCGATGCAAATCGTCCGACCCACTCTGCTGCGTTATATCGCGAACCACGAGTTATTGTAGCTAAAATCGTCGACGCTCTATCGATCTTTATTTCTAAAACTGAAACTTTATATTTTGCTTCGAGAAAAAAATGATCTTCTCGTCGTTTAGGAAATATCAAATTCGTTCAACGGCTCCTTTTCACTTCGTTAGGGCGAATACCGTAAATACGACAATTTGAAGCGACGTGATCATTACAGTATTCTCAGGAGACACGAGCAACAAGAGTCGAGTAGATTTTGACAGATAATTAGGAAAACGACGTTTGATTTGGTTATTTCGCCTTTCCTAAATTTCTCAATTTTATTTTCTAGACGTGCAATTTTTTTTCTTTTTTTTACATCAACTATTTCACATTCACTGCTATAAAACAAGCTACGGATCAAGGATACGTTAGTTTCTTAAATTACTAGGATAGAATTTGTCAAACCTGAATAATCGAAGGCTCAAATACGTTGATTAAACTGAATTAGAATTCAAGTTCTCAATAAATACAGAAAGCGACGTATTAGGCTGTCCCAAAAGTTTCTTTCGTCTTCTCTGTTTTATATTATTGTTGTGCGTTCTCTGTTTTATATTATTATTATACATTCTCTGTTTTATATTATTTTTGTCGAGTCACGCATGATCGTACATGATTGAATAAAATAATATAAAACGAAAAGAGGTTGTGCCTCTATTTTTTTTCCTTACAAAAGGAAAGAAACTTTCGGGACAATCTAATATAAGTTCGACCACGCGTCTCATCTCGCTCGTCAAATAAAGAGCTTTCAATTCGTAGAATTTTCCAGCTCCGCGACCATGCAACATCTTGTCTCTTTTAATATCTCAAGGTGGCCCGTCCTTCGTGTTGTCGAACCGATTTATCTGTCGAAAAACTCGTTTGCAGAAACGATCGGTCGAAAGGTCCGCTTTGATCACGTACACGTTCACGATGCACGCCAGATAGCATGGTGCATGTGCATTGCGTGGACAGGGTCGAATGTAATCAACTCGAATCGGGTCGCGACACGGACAGTCAGGATCCTCTCGTGATTCGACGACGTCCGTCGTCGATTTCCACTGGATTTCGTTTCGTGCGATGGAAATTACATTGTGCTGTTGGACGATCGGCCTGTTCGACGTTTTCTCTGATTGTGGGCTCGAAAGGACGTCCGATTTCTTAAGTCGCGAAATGAATTGATGCTGCTCGAATATATCGTCCGATCTGTAGAGAGATATACGCGCAGCGTGGAAATAAACGTCGTTTCTCAGGCGATTGAAAAATCGTCCGCGTGATATTTCGCGCGGTAACTTGTAAATTTCACGTTGTATTTGTAAAACGCGATACGTATAAGACGAAGCTGTTAGCGCATTATCCACGTTAAGGAAGGAAGAATTTCAATTTCAAATAGACGAAAGCAATTGCCCTATTATACAATGACTTTTAACCGAGCTTTATTCGAGGCTCGCTCGTTTAAATAATTGATAACACGCGGTTGGTTAATGGTGCTACTTATCGCAATCATTTACACACTGCGTTAATGTTACCGCAGAATTAAATTAGTCGAACCATTAATGGAATATTTAGTCGCGCAGATTGTAAGCTGTACCGGTCATTAAGAATAATAAACGGTAATTGAGTTAATTTTTGAACGAGACACGCCGGTAAGAAGCGTATACGCGAAACGTCGATAGGTTTACTGTTAAATAATTTTTTAATATTCACGACTTTCTTTATTTTTACTTTCCGGAAAAACTAGCCAAAATCTCTTTCTATGTTAAGATGCGTATCTTTTTTGGAAGCGGTCATGGCAGGATTAGGTATAGGCGAAACGTCAGTAGGTTTAGTGTTAAATAATTTTTTAATATTCACGACTTTCTTTATCGTTTAGTTTCCGGAAAAACTAGCCAAAATCTCTTTCTATATTAAGATGCGTATCTTTTTTGGAAGCGGTCATGGCAGGATTAGGTATACGCGAAACGTCAGTAGGTTTAGTGTTAAATAATTTTTTAATATTCACGACCTTCTTTATTGTTTACTTTCCGGAAAAACTAGCCAAAATCTCTTTCTATATTAAGATGCGTATCTTTTTTGGAAGCGGTCATGACAGGATTAGGTATACGCGAAACGTCGATAGGTTTACTGTTAAATAATTTTTTAATATTCACAACTTTCTTTATTTTTACTTTCCGAAAAAACTAGCCAAAATCTCTTTCTATATTAAGATGCGTATCTTTTTTGGAAGCGGTCATGACAGGATTAGGTATACGCGAAACGTCGATAGGTTTAGTGTTAAATAATTTTTTAATATTCACGACTTTCTTTATCGTTTACTTTCCGAAAAAAACTAACTAACATCTCTTTTTATATTAAGATGCGTATCTTTTTTTAAAGCGGTCATGGCAAGATCAGGTATACTCGAAACGTCGGTAGGTTTAGTGTTAAATAACTCCCAAATAGAAGATCTGCCCACGATATCGCACTTTTTCTTTAAAAGACCAACGATATCTTCGCCGTAGAAGATGTTCGACCGGTTACCTAAACGAGGGCACGCGTTTTTTCGTAAATAATCGAACCGCAAGCAGCCTGGGAAACGGAGCTACCGCTAAAAAAAAAAAAAAAAAAAAACGGCAAAAGGGAAGAAGGTTGAAGAAAAACGATGACGTAAAGACTTGGTGCATTAAGGTTAACGAATCGGAAGTACGCACTGGGGAATAGCAGAAACCGACGAGATAAGAAGCGTAGGATGCGCATGGTTTATGACACTTCCGTTTGAAGCCAGACAGTTTCCCTGTCTAATGTCCTACGCCATTGCACGCGATATCGCTTTTTATATTCATATTCGTATTTGTGTCTTTTGCGTAGACGGAGCTCGGGGTGCCAGCAACACCCAACCGTAGTGAACACGTATTAGGTTGTCCGGGAAGTTTATTTCGTTTTGTAAGGAAGTAACGAATGCACCGTATTCTCTGTTTTATATCATTTTTGTCGAATCACGTATGGTCATAATAATAGAGATAGAACAGGGTCGATCTTATTATTTTCACACGGAATATCCTATTTCGCTATAAATATATGTATTTCATGAAAAGAAGATATATTTATCTAAATCATCGTATTCGTCGAATGCGGAGAACTCGAGTTTGTACTATTTCTTTGTTGAGTATTTCAAGATAATACCGCGAATGGAATAAAATACGACTTTTGATAACATGCAAATATCGCCACAGCAACCGGAAATAATCAAGGGCACGGGATATTCGGCGAAGAGTTTTTCTCTGATTCGAGTACAGTGCAATACAGGCGACACGTATTAGGTTGTCCGGAAAGTTTCTTTCGTTTGGTAAGGAAGTAACGGATGCACCGTATTCTCTGTTTTATATCATTTTTGTCGAATCACGTATGATTATAATAATAGAAATAGGACAAAATGGATCGTAGATGATTCGATAAAATAATATAAAACGAAAAAAGGTTGCGCATATATTATTCCCTTACAAAAGGAAAGAAATTTTCGGGACAACCTAATATCTACAATTACGAATATTCAACCGCGGCGAATTCACGATCAGTACCTGGTCGCTTCGTTATTTACGTGAATACAAGGTTTATACGGGTTTTGGAAAATGTTTATTTCGAGTCTTGCGGCGCAGTCTGATATTGGATCTCTGTTTGCGTTGCAAGTTGCATGGTTGTACATACATACGTGTATTATATAAGAGAAAGACCGAGGTATTTTATTCAGTCGTAATCTTACCTCGATAACCCGATATCATGTTGGAAAAGTTAATTTGTCAATAAATTGTTTGTCAAAGCTTCAAATACTTTCGTGCCATCCATCAATCCAATCTATTTCCGTCGTATAAATAAAATTCTTGGACAGTAGGTCGTATATCTATATATATATATATATATATATATACATACATATATATATATTCAACCGGTTAAATATCTGTAACCATCGGCAAACATATAAATATTTTAATATCTTCGGATAGCAATAACGTTTAACCTTCCATTTCCACGATTCTCTCTCATCATTTTCATCGACGATAAACGGTTTTTGCAGAGCCGTGTCACGGAAGAAAATTATTTTGACAGAGATCAGCAGCCCCGACGGGATTCGCCGATACCAAATTCAAAGCTTTGATATCAAACGTAACGTTCGTTCGTGTTTCGGGCCCCAATGAGTTCTCCGTATTAATTATAAACATTAAATTTCATTACGACGCTCGGCAGAATTCCGTCTGGTCGTAAATGGCAGCAGTTGAAATTTAATGACACTCGATCTCAATCGATGAACGTGCCACGAATCTCTGATGAATATTATTTTATAGTAAATTCGGAGCGATGGAAAGATCAGAGTTTCCGGCATGCGATGAAACGAGTGCTTTGTTTTCTTAATGTTGTTATACAAATGTAAATGACGTTTGTTAAATGAACATATTCCAAGCTGTGAATTACAGAGTCTAATTTTCAATAGATACATCTTTTATCGTATTTGCATGGTATAACTGTTTTCAGATTAGTCCGGCGCACTTGAAGCGCGATAAAACAACGTAGTAAAACATTTTTTTAATTATCCGCGTGTGTAAATATAAATGACGCGTATAAAATGCATCTGGAAATGCCATGAATTCGAAATTCAGCAAGTTCGTTGATTAAAACAATAATACCTATTTTTATGGCAGACTGAAACCATAATTTTTCACAGAGTTTATATTTAACGCGTCAGATATCAAATCTTTTTATATTCGTTGTTAAAATTTATCGTGCGATGAAAAAATAAAGTTTCGTTATATTCGCCAAATGAGAAAAAAAGGAAAACAAAGGGATAATTCGATTAAAACGCGATAACTTCCCATTCGTTTATCCAACGGAGCGAGTTTGTAATTCGAAATTCTATTCCGCGCTGCGTCCCGAAATGTCAGGAAGGGGAAAAAGGACGAGAAATATGCAAGTACTCTTGCTCGTTTCCGAGACGAAAGAAATAACTAGAAGAATTCAGGGTGGACTGCAGTCGTTTCCAAGTTCTTTGGTTTCAAAGGTATTCGACGAAAATAGTTTTACCGGATGAACGAGCAGATGACTGAAGGAAGCCGAATACAAAAGATTCGTCCGGCAAAAGGCGCCAGTTTCGACGGTATTTTGGAATTAACGCGCTTTTCTCTCGATTCCCTGTGAGCATGGTATTCGATGTCTTTGCAGGTTCAAACTTTTGGATCTAGACCGAGCGATATGATTCATCCACGTCCCTTTAGAAAAGTACATCGAGTCTTATTATTTTCACATAGAATATCCTATTTCGCCAGAAATATATGTATTTCGTAAAAAGAAAATATATTTATCCGAATTATCGTATTCGTCGAATGCGGAGAACTCGAGTTTGTATTATTTCGTTGTTGAGCGTTTTCAAGATAATATTGCGAATGGAATAAAATACGAGTTTTGAAAATGTAGAAATATCGCCACAGCAACCGGAAATAATCGAGACCACGGGATACTCGGCGAGGAGTTTTTCTCTGATTCGAGGATATGTAGAGATCCACTCGGAAACTTTGAAACTTCTTCGAGTTCCGACTGCGTTAAAAGCTTCTTTCGCTTGGAAAATTATTGCGTTCCGCATGCTCTCTGTGCGTACGAACAAAATTCTTCTGCTTATTCAAAATCCTACGATTTCGTAGAATTTTTCTCTTCCATAACTTTCGCTCTGTTTTCTTCGAAGAGCGTAAAGAAGATATCGATTAATACGCATTGACAGCGATCACGAATCTCAAGCAATTAAGGAAAGCAATGGAATAGACAAAGAAGTGAAATTACGAAAAGAGTAGAAATTAGGAAAGAGAAGATCGAGAACGAGAGAATCGAAATCGGCGAAAGAGTGTGATGACGATACACGGGAAACGGATATCGCGACAAATGAGGAATATAGAGAGAGGCGAAAGAAATTAAAGTTAAGCGTTCGTATCTCGTTCGACGTTTTACAGATTTGCATATCCAGTGAGGCGACTTAATTTTCAGATTCGAGTTCAAGGGATACGATTATATCATTCGGGATATTACATCAGCTTCCGATTTAATTATTTATATTTCTGCATCGCGCACGATCGTAATAGAACGCCGGTTACGTAAAACCCCTGCCGACAAATTAATTGCCATACGATACGAGTGCAGAAACATCGAATGAGCATTAACGTAACAATAACGCCGCGTAGATAATAAGATGGACGCAAGAGTCGACAATTATCAAGGCGAGTAATTAAAAATTTCAGATCGTAAACTGCCATCATATTTGTTTACCTTCTGTTCGCGTTCTCCCTTGTGTAATTTGAATGCAATTTAAATAGTAATGTTCAAACAATAATGAATTATTTCTACTATTGTTCTCAATTTTCTCAGCTCTATTACAGACTAACGTATCTATTGATTCTAATTAATTAATTGTATTGTACCAATGATATTTTTCTTCCTTTGTGTTCGTGTATGTGTGTGTGTGTGCGTTTAATAAGAAGATAACAACCGAGTAAAACGATACGGAAATGATCTGCAATTTAAACAAAACATTTCAGTGAATTATTTGTATCGTTTTTAAAAGTTCTTACAACCAAGTCCCATTGAGAGTCAATACATGCTAATTATAATTAACGAATTGTACCTCGAATTTGTTATTCGTTATGGAAACGTACCTGAATTTCTTGGAAGTTTGCTTCATTACTACGAATAACGAAATCCATATATCGCTAATTAGATCAATTCAACATTTAAAATCATAGTCTCTAATTACTGCTTCATTTACATCAGACTTCATAATTAATTCCCCTAAATAAATCTTTCGCTGTGTTACCAATCTTGTACCAACCAACATATCATTAGCGTACCTTCAAATATTCATACATAACCAGCTACCGAATCCAACAAGCAGAACCTGCACATTCGCCGGAGATATCGTCGATATTTTCGCGGCCTGGCCCATTGTTCGTCGCGAATAGTCCGAAATCGCATCGAAAAGGCTGACCGATTAATAAGGTACAAGCCATTCGCGGGCCGACATCAGCGCTGGAATCCGTGTAACTTTCGCGATGAATAGCCGACCCTCCTTCCCTATGCCGTGTAATCGTGCATTAATGATGCCTGTTTGCGGGGTTAATAACGTGAATTTTAAACCGAGCAAATCGCCACGCGTGCGCTCCAATGCGCCGACCTAATTAAGTGAGCGAGCACATCGTGTCGATTCGAAAACGGTATCGGGACAGCATTCGCTTTTAATAAGCCCCGATACTGGATAGAATTGTCGCCCTAAGTAGCGATGTAATTAACACGGTATATTATTAACGCGTTATTCGCAATTCGACTGCTGATGTTTATGCGTTCATAGAAAATTCGATGGTGTAAAAATGTACGTAACGAACATATCCGAAGCAAAGCGCGTGTTCTGACATTAACAAAGACGTACGAATATGTGTAAAAATCCACGGTTTATCGACGATACACCAACGATTGGATATCTAAGGATTTATTGGAAATGCGTGCAAAATTATAAGTAAGTTATGTATACGAAGTATATTGTGATACATCATTGAGAATCGACGGAAATAAGATCGGAGCTTCGATACAAGGCGATATTAAATTTCGTCGTTGGCATCGATAGGCATCGTCGACGAGGCATCACTGCCAACGCTGAAGCTCTTTCTGTCTCCAAGACGCGTCTGACTATGAATTAACGCGGTACCGTGATCCCGTATTTGCGTTGAATTTACGTGCGCACGGTCCGCGCGTGTTCTGGCAATTTTGGTTTGTTAATTTGCGATATGGTCCGAGTTTGCGATAGCGCGGTTGGATTTATTAAATAAATATCTAGTAAAATCTCGTGTACGCTCGGGCTAGTCGATATTGAGTTACGAGAGACGGTGATTTTTCGCGTCACGATTAATCGAATTTCGGAACAGTTGCTGGTAAATGGAGAGATAAAAGTGCATAGAAATACAATTCACCAACTTTCGTAATCAAACGTTTCTTACGGTTTACAAATAGTAAATTCATCCGACGAATTTTCACGTATAAACGTCTTCCACCTCCGCAAATTTCCACAGGAAATTTACGGAATAAACGCGAAAGGAATAACGTTGAATGAAAAATCGATGGGAAACTGTCGTTGAGTAGAGGATAAAAAGAGGCAGGATGTTTCCCCGGAATAAACAATAGCTCCTCGAAACTATTACATTGATTCCGCGATATCGATTTCCCCTGTTTAAACTGGCAATTCGAGAGATAGTTGGACGAGGAAACTCGAACGGCAACTTTCTTCGCCGTCTGCAGTCGTCGCGTCCTGACTACCGTACGATGAACACACGAATACCTCATCGTTCTATCCTTCGCCATTTGTTCTGATCGGTTAGTTACGAGCCATACGGATCTTTGGAAACTAGCAGCCAACGTCCATCAACCTCTTGATTCTCTCTGATCGAGAAACGGAGACGACGCTGCTGACGCAAACGGTAACGCGCTACTGTCGTGCAATTTCCAAACTTCCTTCGCTCTATCATTTTGAAAACCCAAGAGGGAATATTCTCAGTCGATTCTGCTACGAATTTATTTCGCACAGTAATGTCATTCTGTGTTTAGAAGACTATATCTAGTACACACGCACGTGTTAAAATTCATAGAACGTTCCGTATTTTCTAGTATTCGTGATTTTATAATTCGACGTTTCTATATTTTTTTTTTAATAAAACTATCAGCATAGCAGCGATATAGTATTCTTTTGTATTCTTTACATTTATACTTGATTTTTTTTTTTCAATTTTCACCCTCCGCTGGCAATATGTTTTTTTTTCACTAAACCAGCCGGCATTGTGAGTGTTTCAGTACCTGGTCTGATTTCTTATCCTTTTGGATTTCAAAAAAAAAAAAAAAAAAAAAACACAAAAAAAGAATATAGTCACCGATTTACTGTACAAATGGTACTTTAGTCAAATGACCAAACGTTTTTGCAATAAAAGTAAAAACTCGATGGGAAGCTGTGGAAAGCGCGAGAATTTGTTTAGAGGTTTTGTATTAAAAACAAATGTTAAAAGAAGTTGACCCACGAGACTATTTTTCTTTGTATTTATACCATTCTTTGTACTATTATTCTTCGAGCAAACATAAAGAAATTTGCCAGCCCTTAGGAAATTATAGTTACTCTGAGATTTCAATCCGCGGGATTTTTAAGCGGATCATTTATTACTGGAAAAAGATACTTAAGATAAAAAAAAGTTATGCATATATAAAAATTCGCCTACTTAGCAAAAGATTGACGCGGACGACAATATGGATCTCTGAAGTTTTACTCCTGTGATATTCAGAATCGGATTGAACGAGATACACGACATTCGAGTAGTTAAAGCCTTGTAGGTGTAAGATTTTTTACTTGCCGGACCTTCGTTTCGAAAAAATTAAGCAATGAAAATTTCGTCTGGATCACGACGACCTACATTACCGACGGAGGGTTAAAATTAACTTAAACCTTTCGAGCGTATTCGATGTATCTTTCATATACATATATACCATCTTTATTAATACAAATGTCGATGACAACGATTACATAGAACGCAAGCACGTCTACACGACGAACGAGTCGCATACTTGACAAAATTTTTTAAACCGAATCTGCGAAGCTGGAGATGCTAGTACAAAAAGAAATCTAAAAAAGCGCAATATGAATTCGCAGTGTAACGAATGCGATTCACCGGTTCGGAATTAACCACAGCGAGAATAAATAGCGACGCGGAAGAAAAGTCCGCGCGAACCAAAACGACTTCGTAGGGGCGTAGGGATCTAACAAATCAAGGAATCGAGGGCAATGAACAATGTTATTAATAGTCTTAAAAAGAAATAGCAAATCCGCCACAATTCTCTTACTTTGTTCCGGTTTTATAAGCACACACGCGTGCGCGCACAAAACACACGAAAAGTAAAAAAGATCGAACGAAAAGGATAAATGCATAAATGTTCACTGACCAATCTGTTCGAGTGTACTCGTCGAATTTATCGGATTCGGCTGATTTTCACAGTTTCGCGCTCCTCCGATGGCACGCTCCTCCGTCAAATATTTTGTTAAAATATCGGTTGGTTGTTTATGACCGATATTTTGCCTCGGCTGGTGGGAAATTTCGCTGCGCTTACGTAGCCTCTTTATTTGCACGTACCTGATTGCGCCAAATGTTTGACAGCGAAATGTCTCCGTTGTCCGACATAGTCTGCCTTCCTTTCTACCTTTTCTCCTGTTTTTGTTCATTTTTTTTTCTTTTTCTTGCGTCAAGCGACACAATCCCCCGAGCAAAAGCGAACAGGCAGAGCGATACGTTTTACCCGGGCGTGTAGTTTCAATTTTACGGCTGAGAAAAATTAATAAATCATCGGCGGGTGCAACGAGGCGCGTTATAAATTATCAGTTTATAAAATTGCGTTTATAAAAAGCGCGCTTGCATCGCGATTACGCGATGATTTTGTCGAAAAGGGGGGGGGGGGGACAATCGGCGATTTCGTCGCATTCGTGGCGTTTAAAGAAGTTCCACAGAAGAAACTGTGCGAAAGAAATTCAGACTCCGAGAGGAACGATCGAATGAATTTAGATTAAACTTTCAATCTCGTGCTCCAGTTCTCTTTCCTTTTTTTTTTTTTCTTTTCTCCTTCTTTCGTTTTGTTTCTCCGCTGCTCTCGTACGATTTACGAGTAACCGGATCTATTGAAACGGTATAAGCGATCGATTTATTAGGTTCGTTTTACGAGGTTCCAAGTTTCTTAACAAACGCGAACAGCTGAACTCGCTAAATCTAACTCTCTATGACACGCGCGGAAACTGTTTTATAATTGATTTTGATCGACTGTTTCGCGTATAAAGCAATTCCGACGGGATAAAGATGGCGAATAACGATATAATTATTCCTACAGCGTTTGTAATAGAATATCGCTGTCGAAGTCCCAACAGAACGTTATTGTTAAATCGCACGTGTTCGTTTTAACATTTTTATTCCATTCCATGTAATAATACAAAGTTTCACTTGGTATAATTTGTGTTTTCATAAATTGTAGTTTGCGCGTCTCTGTGTTTTATAACGTTCCATCCAATACTTTCGTTCCTTTTATCATAATACAAATTCAACGCGCTGCTGTCATCAGATTATAAATGGTAGTAACGAACGATCATTAAACTCAATGTAGTCTGTCGAAACAAAAAGGAGCGCTCTTTGCTCCGAAGCTTACCCCCGTTTGCTTTACGGGAATACATTTTACTGATTTTACCGCGTCTCTGTTCGTTTTAATTTCAACGCATTATCCATGAATCAACTAGGTAATTACACGTCGAAACTACCTTGTTAATTCGAAAGAGCAATATCTTTTTATCCTGAAATATCGCCATTTTCTTCCACTTCTTCATTAACGGTGGAATTATCATAGACTGATTCGAATCACTGAAATTATGCGATTGGCCAAATGGAAATAGGAAATAAGCAATTGAACAAATCATTTTTCAAGCTCTGAAATATCGTGAAACGCGTAACAGCTGTTTAAACGTACAAAATGTAATATATTACTTGGTATATAATTACGCATGCTCGTTTAGTTTATTTATTTAATTTATACGATTGATATAAATTAAGAAATAGTAAATAAATTAATAAAATAAATTAAAATAAATAAAATAAATTAAGAATACGATTGATATAAATTAAGGAATCGGGCAACTTAGGTCACTGAAATAAACGTTCGCATCGCTTCATTGAAAGCTGCGTACGCGAACTCACCTACATAGAATAGTTCCGAGTTTCTCAAGTCGCAACGGATGTTAAACCTAAATATGTCAATAGCAGTAAGTACACAATCGTGATACGCGCGATACGTATGCAGTCACGAGAGAAGAAGGACGTTCTTCGTTTTCAACGCTCGTGCATCCTCTTTGCCATGTCACGGTGATCGTATAAATTGCAAAACGACAGACAATCCATACGTGTCCTGTGACTCGCGTATAACGACGCACGCATTCGATGCTTAGAAGAGAACGCTACTACGTTCACAGGTATCGTTGCTACAGTGGCCGTAAATTTAGTTAACAAGAGGCAAACAATATTTTTATCGACGAAAGGGTCCGATAAGAACGTTATCAGTGCTTTCAGTTTCCTGCGTGACTTTTCGTTCGTTTATCGCCACAACGGTAGCGCCGTTTTCTAAATTAACGCGAAACATCGTCAAGCGTAACGCAGTCGGTAAAATGTTTAAATAGATGTAGTAGAGAATATGATAATTTCAAAGTTTCCTCAAACTCCGCATCGATTCTGTACGTACATCAAACGCACGAGCTTCGTTTCCAGACTTAACACGACCAATTGCCAAAATTGCGCCACTGTATTAACATCTGAGCAGTGGTAGGATTTTCAGTATTTCAAGACAGTTGTAAATTCCACGCCGAAATTCTAGGTAACAATCCTCCGATAACGTTAACACAAACGTTCAAAATAGCCGGAAACTTGGTTCCCAAATTTATCGCGACTAATCACCAAAATTACGAAATATCGTTTTCAACGTTGTTCCGTCGTTCGAAATTTTATCCAAGTCGTCGACTACTCTGGCGAATCTAATACTCTGTCTAATCCTACGTCGACGACGTATCCCACGAGTCAAGCAAAACACCGAGTGGATCTCGACATTCGCGTAACCAAACTGGTAACAATACGAGAGATCGATTACCGGTAGGATAGGACAGATATCGCGCCTGGGGAATCCCCGTGTTCGAAACAGGGACGCGAAATTTGTGGCCAGAGGAAACGACGAACAAGCGTAAAACAGCCTTACGCAAAATGCGTTCGTTAGCGTGCAAATGGATCGGCTGGAAATGGCCAGACCGTAAAATAATCTCGTTGCAGCGGGTGTAGCTGGCTCAGTGCGTTCGTTAACCATTCGTGAACCACAGGAATGGACGCAATTACCAAGGACAAAATCGAACCATTTCTCCGGCTGACAAGCATCGTAGGATCTCGGGTCATTTTCGATTCGTAACTCCGCTCTAACGAGTGTGCGGTTCTTATTTGTAATGGAAACAGCGAATAGGAAATATCGGATAATCGAAGCTACGAATTCTAAAACAGCACGAGCGCAGTTTTTCACGCCGGAACGAGTTCTTAAGTTTACTCGAACCTGCAACGACAGTGAAGAAAACTGATACGGTGCCTATGGCATTTTATAATACAAACATATGATTTTCCATTCCACGATTTCGTAAACTTAAAACTTAAAACTGGTGTTTCTGTTTTTTAGTTCTATTAGACAAATATTATCGAAGAATATAATCGATGGAAAATCCAAGCTGCCGACACGCTTGCGAATAGAGCTGGAAGAAACCTAGCCTAAACAGTTTCTCTCGTCGTCTGAACGTTACTGTTCACCTGGAAGCTTCGGAGATTTTTAATTTCCGTGTATATTACAATTTTCCGTAAGGACGCGAAAATTTTAGAAGCCGAAGAATGGACCGAATTAAGTAACCAAATTTGAAAAATTCGATCGGCAAAAACATCGCGGGAAATTGAATGAATGAATATTTCTCGTCGCAAGGCAAACAGAATAAAAAAAAAAAAAAAATACAACCGCTGCTGCGCGTGACGCTTTTCATTGTGCTCGTTTTAATTTTTCGGTTTCCAGTTTTTGTCTGATTGCGCGCGCGCGCGCGTGTGTTTTTTTAACGAATTTAAGTCAAAAGGTTTTAGAGACGGAAAGAACTACAATGAGAATTGGGCCGATGCAATTTCATTATTCTTTTTTCCTTCTTTCCCTTTGGGTGTGTGTGTGTGTGTTTTTTTTTTTTTTTTTTTACTTTCGGAGTGAAAATAAGCATGGCGCTGGGCTGAGAAATTGTTTTTGACCCACTTCGCCGTGCACGCGGTATTTCCGTGTTCTCAGCTACGAGAAAGTTGTGCAAACTCTTGGCGAGAGGATCTCGCACGTTTCGAGATTCGTTAATTTGACTACCGAATGTAAAATTGCCGTTCTTTTGGACTGCCAAATGGATTTTTATTAGATCGGCCACGTTAACGATCAAAATTTCGAAGAAGATTTAAAACAAACCTGCTTATCGGGAGAAATTAAACAAATTTGATAGAAACAATGGAGTTTAAAGAATCTAAGAAGATAATGTATCCCATTCGCCAAACGTTACAACGAGTACTACACTTTGAATATTTTATACATTTTTGTATATTATACGAATTCTGTGTTTTATTGTTTTTGCACGAATGCGTAAAAATCCGTAGTCAACTGATCGCTTATGAAAAGTTCGCGAGCTAAAAAGATCAGTGGAGCGTGGAATGGTACAAAGAGATTTGCTTGGCGAATGGCCTCGAATCACCAAAATTCGTGGCCTTTGCTTCGACAACGGAACGGCTCGAATCGAACTCGTCCCGCCTCGTTCTCATCGTCTTTTACGTGACACTTTAACGGAACAGGCTAACAACGTTAGCAGAGCGAAGAGCAAAGGGCGACTAATTCGATTCGCTAGACAAACCGAACTTTGTCTTGTTTTGCACCTTCAGGTCACGACGATCGGACTCATTTTGTACGCAGCTGGCACTCGGCAAATCTAAACAATCGCGAACGTTGTTACCAGCTACGATGATCCTGAAAGGCGGCTCCGTAAACAGGCGATTGTTTTGGAAAATTTCAAGAGAATGGTTTTGAGAAGAGCGCGGTTTTCGAGAAGAAGACAGTTTCTAAAACATAACCACAATAGAGAAGAATCGTGGCAGCGGTTTATGGTGGACAAGTAATTTAAAAGTATGGTATAGAATACCAGAAGTGGATCTTGGTAAAATAGATTTTGAAACTTCGCAGGGTGTATTTAGGTCGTATTTTTCATATAAATTTCGTTTTAACGAGCCATTTTACAAGCCCCCTTCGTTTCTACGTATGAAGTTGGAAAAACCAACAATTCGCGATAACTGTATACTTACCTATAGACAATTTTATAACAAACGTTATTTCCACGCCTACGATACGACTGTTATCCTAATCTTATAATTTATAGAGTATAGAATATATATAGTATATTGTAATATCTTGTAATTTATAGAGTAAAGCCGATTACAGCTTCCTCGTCTTTTGATTTATTTATTAATATTAAAACGTTCATTGAATTTCTTCTAATTTAACCGATAATTTATAGAATTAATTTATAGAATTTATACGTAGAATAAATTACAGGATAAATTGTAAGAAATTTAATTAGCATTTTATTATCGATGAATAACAAGGGAAAAGAGGATGTTACGATCGTCGGTAATTTAGCCATTTCAACCAAAATTTGTACAATGAAATTCTTCGCAGAATATTAAAAAACAAAGATAAATAAAGAACATCAGAAAAATCTTCGGAACGCAAGCAGTACGCGTTGCAATATCAAATCGTAGCTCGTCCCCGTGACAACTACCCTCTCCTCTCTTCCACCCTTCGTTATTCCTCGTTTTTCCCAACGATTCGTAAAAATCGCTCGACACGCCGAGAGCATGCCTGTCGAAAATCAAAGGGCGCTGTGGAGCATTGTAGCATGCACGGATGTTTGAATTTCTCACGGTGTCGTAGACGCGAACAAATTCTCGACGATTTTTGCGCGGTGTTACTGTGTACTGCATCGAATCAGAGAACGATTTGCAAAGCCCTGTGTGTGCCCTCTCTCTCTCTCTCTCACACACACACACACTTCTAAGCCGATCGCGTCAACCAGGTTTGTCTAACGCAAATTGTTCCGCGTACCACCTGGGGACACTTTCAATTTTCCGAACCGTGCATCCGCTGTACCTGTGTTTAAAAGATAAAAAAATTTGCAATATATCGGTTTGAATTCACGACGCGATCCTGGCGTTAATTTGCAGTTGGGAATTTCGGGAAAATTCTTAATCCGTTATCCAGATACCGTGTTATTAATGCCGCTCTGTCTTTCTCGATATTAGCCGCGAACAACAATTCGCATCTGTCTGACAATAAATCGATAAATTGAACGACAGCAATCTGGTTTACGTGGTGCTTCTATCGATATTATCGAGGAAATTGTATGGCGATTCTCGTGAATTTCCACCACGTTTAAATGCCACCTTCGTTCTCTCTTTTTCTGTTTCTCCTTGGTTCCACTATTCACCTCTTGCCTCTATCGTTTTAATCGACAAACTGGTGGTCGATTAGGAGATGAAACGAGCGGGGAATACGGCCTCGGAACCGGCTAGAAACTCAACGATTCGCAAATGGACTCGAACGGATTCGAAGAGGGTAGCGATCTACCCCCTTTGCTGGCTGCCTCATTATCCTTTTCCACGGGCCGCCGACGCCAAGCAAATACTCGAATCTGGACCCGATTGTGAATTACACGCCTGTAAATTTGTATGCGCACAGGTGCACAGGCTATTCCATTTAACACCGCTCATTGGAATAACATTGTTGTTCTTGACGTTGGAAAGAAACGATCGAAGACGAAGCTTCAAATCGTCGTTCATATTAGGTTTCGCCAGGTTTGCTACGTTTTCATCTATTTTTTATTCAATGTACTACACGGCAAATAGCCAACAATTGTACAAAGGTACGAGCGGCCGCGCGCAAGATACGTAACGCAGTGAAGCAAAAAAAGAAAAAATGAGAGAAAAGCATCGAACGAACGGTAAATAAACGATAAACAACGATAAATAAACTACGCAGTAACCGCGAGTAATCGACGAATGAAATAACCTGCGGGTTTCACTGAAAAAAACCATAGTATCCGTTGCCGTGAACACCTATCGAAAAAATGATCAAGAAAGGAAGCATTAAAGCATAAAAACAGTTCGTGAAACACCGGATGAAGCCTCGTTTGGAATCCTCGCTCGATTTCCTCCCACTTATCTCGTCCCGTACATAGTTCGCTCGATGTAAAAGGAAAATTAACGTTTCTCGTGGTGAATTCATCGCGTCCAGGCAAATTGACCCTTATTTAAACCGCTTGAAGCGGTCGAACCGACCGAATTATCAGTCGTTAGTCTAACAGACCCGTGGAAACGTGTCTGTTAATTCACTTGTCGGCTGGGGCAGACTGAAACCTCAGAAATTTGTGGACGTGAAGGGTGACGGGAGGATAGGTCGAAGCGAGAGCACGATAAGCAGGCAAGAGACGAGGCTAGAGTAAGAACAGACTCGATCGTCGAAGCGTAACAAGGATGAACGAAATCGTAGCTAGTGTAGCGAATCGATGCTCGTACGTATTTCTCTATATCGATACTACCATTCGAACGTTATACTCAAAAGATTTGCACGTATCGCGTGAAAAATTGTAATATGCGACAAGATTTTAATCCTCGAACGAAATCTCTCGGTACAATGTTTAAACGGCGAAAGAAATTTCGATTTAAGTTTCACTCGTTTAGTCGTATTTCCCTTCTTTGAGACGGGTACGCGATTACTAGCTTTGAAATTATGTTTGCCGAGACGTCATCCAGCGACGAGATTTTCACGTTGTTTAATACGTTATTGGGTAGGTATAAGCAAGCTGAAAACAGTTACGCCTGGAACTTACGCTATTTTATCGTCTAACAGATGAACTCGGTCCTTCAGAATGTTCCTTGAACTGGAATATTCTAACTTTTTCTATAAATTCAGCAGCGACAAGGAAGGAAGAAAGGACACTGTACAAGTCCGGAGAACGTTGAAAAGTATGGTACGGACACGTTATTTATATTGCAACGGTATATACCTTATTTGTTATAAGTTTCTTTCGCAGTAATTTTATCCAAGATTGCAGCGAATCTTATCTGGCGATCCACTTTGTTCGCTTTTATGAAGAACTCATTTTTATGAGGAATTATTTCCATGGGCTGGCATTCTTGAAAAAGGGATGCCGAGGATGCAATATTAAGCACGAAAGAAATTTAACTAGGTATTAAATGTTTCGAATTACACATTTCCATTTAATCGCAACACTCGTTCTTCATCTCCTTACGTCTCTTTGAAACTTTTAAATTAACGAACACTCTTAACGTCACCGTGATAATATATGCGATCCTTCGTTCAAATACTTCCTTATGTTTTCTCAAATAAGTAAATAACAAATATATCGTTCCTTTATATAGTCGCGTTTAATCGCGCTTTCTTCGTATTTCTTCAAACCGACAGGCAAGAATTGTTTTTCATTTTTCCTTTCTCATATCTTTCTATTTATTTCTTGAGAAAATAAACCATATTATTATATTTTGCCATTTTATCTTTAAATCTTCTCGAATCACGTTCGAATTAAAGATCGATTAACTTTCCACTGCATTTGATAACGTTCCAGTATATTTCTTTCTTGAATATTATATAAAGAAAATCGTATTACGTAACTATCCCAGTTGTTTGTTTCTTTGTCGTTAATATTATTCTTGATTGTGTATTTCATCTACAACGTGGAAGCAAAAAGGTATGAAGTATTAATTAAAACGTACAAAATTGTATTTCGAAGCAATTTACGAAGATATTTCTGCAAATAACGAAATTGTTTGAAAATAGTTTTACGAGATTTTATAACACCTGAGATTTTCGTTAAAAATAAAAGGCGCAAGGGTTCGTGAAAATTTCAAGTTGAGAGAATTGCGAGTTTAAGATCTCTCGGATTCTGCCTTAGGATGTTTGAATAGTTGCGAAGTTCAAGAGTACGATAATTCAGAAAGTTTCGTCGCCGGAATTTAAAACGCATCGAGGCTTAAAAGCTGATCTATTACCTATTCCTAAGTTTAGATTTTTCCGCGGAAGTTTAAACTTCTCCGTGCGGGGCTCAGAATGTACAAGAATCTTTAGAAAATTTTTAATGAATCGCAACTTTCTTCGTAATCTATTTCTTACTGCTCTACAGAATACGAGTACGCGATTTACATATTCCACGTTAATTTTCTCGCGCTGATGTTGTTATTGATTAAAACCAAGTGACTCTTTGCACACGAGTAATTTCAACAAATATGCAATTACTTTTGTAACGGGCTGTTGAGAGGAAATAACGTAACATAATTTGATATTCTAAATTTACTTAATCGAAATACATTATTTATCGTATAATAATTGACGTTGTGTTGTTCGAGATATCGATCTAAAAATTATTTTTTCAAATAAATCTTGCCCGAGTCTAAAACGTAATTAAGTAAATAAAATAATAATAATAATTTCAAATAACACTTGCTCGAGCCTGTTTCTAAACTATATAGTCTATTAACTTATGACACACTAAAAAAAAAAAAAAAAACACACAATTAACCCATTAAATAAACTCTTTAGAACGGAAAAACACCTGTCTCTGGGAATTACAGGATGAAAGAAACGGTTTTAAATTTTACTTGGCGGCGGCACGATTCGTGTAACGACAAGGGGTCGAAAAGTGGCGAGAAAGAATGGCTAAAGGATAAAGGGAGGGTGGCGACAAGACGATCGTGTCGCGTATTCGCTCACGTCGCCGTGTACACGTTGCACTCGGCCAACGAACAATGCATTAGTCTCCCTCATTACCGAATGCAACATGCCAATTAGGGGAAACGTGCAACTCGCGTTTCCTCTTCCGTCGCTTGTCCCGTGTTTCTCGTTTATCTTCAACGCCGAGGCAAAAAAGATACTGCCACTTTCGAGAACATTCGGCGTTGATGCAGAGGAATTAGGAATTCAGTAACGAAGAAATTAGAAATTCGAAAGCTGGCAACAATAATTAGAAAATTGCTGGAAATATAGGAGAAGATGGGAGATTCTTCGACGATAGCAACGATTCTAACAACGAGGCTGATCGTGAAATTTGTATTTAGAGTAATACGAATGTTAGGCGCGATTATGAATACGCTACAAGTGGATATTTATAAGAATTATTTGTCTAAATACAATTTAGAACGCGGAGGCTTGACGAAGTAGAACGTTCGAGAATAATCGATAACCGGGCCATGGATTTTTACGCATTTTTATATTTTCACGAACGTCACAAAAGAAAAAAAAAGAAAAGAAAGAAAAGGAAATGGAATTTAAATAGAGATTTGTTTCACCAGTCAAGTATTATAACGAACACTTTATTTTCGATATTTTATGCATCTTTGCATTCTATGTGTATTATATGCATACATTTCTGCACACAAATTTCAAATTTCATTTAAATACATAAAAATCCGCAATCTATCGATAATTATCGATTCTCCGTGTCGCCGAGAAATCAAATACGATAAAATCGAATAAAGCTGAACGTATTATCCTGTTTATATAGCAAAATGCTAATTGATAAACTTAATATCCACGCTATTTGGCGTTTAATTTCCAATTCGAAACAACTCGTTCGAAACATTGAATAACTTATTAACGTCGTCTTACAAATGCACGAAGCGTTTAAAAAGTTGACAAGTTATTTCGCTGCAACGCTAAACGAAGAAAAGAGAATTAATCCAGTGGATTTTGCGGAAGGTGTGTTTCTTGTATAAAATATAAAAAGCGCGCCCTCTATTATCGTTCGTTCATCCAGATGCTAGAATTAAAATTCCTAAAACGAAGATGACCTGGATCCGATTTCGAAGCGGGCGCGCGCTCATCTGCATTTCAAGTGTGAACTAATTCAACTTTTTTTACATGCTTCCCTGGACGAACGAATTCCTTAAGCATTAGAATGTTATCGTGTCCCTGTAATTCTTCGTGTAATTGTGTTCACCTCGTTTTACGCGATTAAAAAAAAAAAAAAAAAGGAAAAAAGAAAACAGCGAGCGACAAAGTCTCGTCTGTGTTTGTCGTAGTTTGTCTATGAGATGCGGAATAATCGACTCTTTTTTATAGAAACTGTCAGAACCTTTGACAGTTTGCTCTTTTTTTTTTGATGCTAGTAGCGTTGTAATATAACAGGAACTAATACGTACGTCGTGATTTACAGAAGTTAACGTGTAAATTACACTTTGTGAGAACGAAGCGATCAAGGATTAAGAAAAGAAAAAAGAAAGAGTATATAATTGGTTTGAAAAGCTTGAAAGAGCACACTGTTTGCTCGTTAAATTAAAATTTAGACGATCTCGCGTAATAATTTAGCAAAGTTGCGTTGCGTGCACGTACAAAGGCCGTTCCACATAACGTAAGTAATTTTCGAGTAGTTATAAGCGTAGCGAAGTGGTAAATAGTAATATCGCGTGCCCAATAAAACTCCAGCAAATACCTGGCAACAAGCTCTTTAACTCAAGTTCAATCACAGTTTCGCTCTAATAATTCACTTCACTCTGTATTTTCACTTTCGTCCAAAAAGTCATTCACACGGCAAACTCAATTGTAAATTTCGAAAATTACACGCCGCTTCCATAATAATCGTTTCAACACGCTCGTAAATCTCTCGCGATACAACATTGCCAGAGATTCACGAAAACTCAATCGTTCTATATATAAGTAGCAAAACTCGTGACTACATGGTATTAAATCGAACGTGTGGTACGTTTGAATCGAATCTAATACCCCAAGGTTTGCTTCGTACGACTTGAATGCTAATCGTACGACGTGATAGTTCGCTAGTGGCTGCATGCTTCGAAAACCCACCGAATTATTTCCGCGTCCGCGGGAATTTTCAAGTTTCCAAATTTTCGAATCGCCCGTATTTTCGTATTTTCACGTTGTCAAATTTGAGTATCGAGTATCGAGATTCGGGACTCGACAATTTTGGAATCGTCGAACCTCCGGCTTTCGAGAAACTTTTGCATTCCGGCATGTTCAAGTCGGCAGGTTTTTAGATTTGCGAATCTTCAAATAGCTTGTATATTATTTTTCCACGCTTTCGAAAATCTACGTGCAACTGCTTGCATGTTCGCGCGAATTGAAACCCTTGCTCGATTTATGGAACCATTAGGTAGAGCCATTATGTAACAATTCCTTTTGTAAATTGTTCGAGCGTCGCGATAATTATTGAGCTATTCGTGTATCGTATAAGGTACCTTGGCGATACAAGAATCTCGAGCTTCTGACGTGCCGCGCGCCGAAAAACTATTCCTATTGTGGCAGCGATTATAAACTGTCTCTTTCTCGTAATATTTTCGGCTCGTGCTCGGTTCCTCATTACGGTCGTAAGCTTTTTAAACGGATAAACCTACTCGATTTCACGAAATACAATATATACGATATATATATATATAACAATAACAAAATGTCATTCGATCTTGCAAACATGTAATCGCTAATTATGTACTTTCGATGGTCGCTAGCGACTTTGTCGTTAATGGGGCCTACCTTGGAATAAACTCACGAATAAATTAATTAAATCTTAGTGGAGAAACGCCGTTTAAAACCGCATCAAAGACCGTGCAGTTGTTCTCGAAATTAGCCCAAACACACAGACGCTTACCGGGAACTTTGTTTTATATTATCTATATATATATATATATATATAGATTGTACTGATGTATATCGAACGTTGAAATCTACTTGCGATGTACTCAGGCCATCGCTAGTTAATCTAGAAAGGCCGATCGAATGACTTTCGTTTGGTTGATCGAGCGTACGACACAGTTTGGCGAGGGTGGGAAAATTGGCGTGGTCGGATATCGAAAACTCTGCTGATCGTTCATCGATTCGAAGCATCGCATCGTGCAGCTCGTCGTGTAATTCTTAGAACGGGCCGGCACTGCTTGAAACGATTCGAAAGGACGCGAAATCAAAAGGGATTTCAGTTTGTTCGTCCTTCGTGCGGAACATTTTTCATCGGTTCGTTGACCAATGTTTTCGACAGGCTGTTTGCTATCTAATACGTCTGGAATCTGCGATTTGAGGCTGCGCTCTGCACTCTGCACTTTGACCGGCTTACTATCCCCTGTTGCCTCCGTTTTTCTCTTTTCAGAGAAGGAATCGAACAGGGAAGAAATTAATTTGTCTCTTTGGTTGGTTGAAAAGTCAAATTCCTATTGTTCGCCTTCTTTTCCTAATTTTTATACACACGCATATTTTGATACGTTCTACTCGAGAATTTCTACTATTGTATTCTACATATGATTTACTATCGCGATTTGCCCTGGTCAAGGAATCGAAATTAAAGAATTTTGCGACCCTCTTCCTAAGTAGATCGCTTGTTTGGAATATCGACGATGAAACGAGATGTTCACAAAACGTGTAGCATATATCGTGCTATAAATATATCGTAATAAAGAAACCGTGAACAAATTCTTCTATATCGGATCACATCTTCGTGTATATCGCTGATTTTAGTAAAAATGATTGGAAAATTCACTTATAGCCAAAGTAATATTTTAAATAGAAAGATTAAAAGGGCAAATTTTAATTAAAGATTAAAAACTTTTCTTAATTGAGAGATCAAAAACGAACTTCGTACTTAGAAGTTTCACGGGGAGAAGCAAATTGAATCATTTCAAATTGCTTTATCCAAGCATTTTGTATTTTCCACGCAAAATGTTCGTTCAATTCTAACTTCTACTCAATTTTAATTACATATTTCGCGCGCAAATCAAATGGTTAGCGGTATAAAATTTAGAATGATCCGTCATTTTACGTCGAATGTGTGAAAAAGTTCTGTCGTTTTTATTAGTGTTACGTTTGACCTGGCTGTAATAAATGGGAAAAGTTTTAATCGCCATGGAGCTTTGCCGGCTTATTGCGCGTAGCTTCAACTATAAAATATTTTAATTCCTCGAAAAGGGATTTCTTCACGAAATTTCATAAAGTACATTTGCAGTTTCATTATCCGCGTGCATGAAGCGGACAATAGGATGATAATGATTGTCCTTTCGGTAAAAATTTTCAAAAACTAAGTTTAATCTAAAAGTTCCTATTGTTTTCTTCTCGTAAACGCAACCGAACGCGTCGATGAATTTTCTCGAATATCTCGCTATTTTTTTTTTTTTTTTTTAAACCTTTTCTCGACGAAATGCGTTGTATAATAGTGGCGCGAGACAGAATTTTCCAACATTTTTTAGGAGATAGTTTGTTGCTTTAATTTCGCGATACGCGAACGAGCATTTTCTTGTACAGCTAACAAAAAAAAAGAATTTTACATGATTAATACAAAGAAAACATACTCGAAATTATTGTCATTAATGATGCACGAAATCCAAAATAATCGAATTTAAATTATTCTTGTTAATAACGACGATAATACTGTACTTGTATAACAGTATACTATAACAGAAATCAAATCTAAATAAAGTTGGTTATTTAATCGAATATTATGGATAAATAGCGCTAAACGTGTGCTTTGCATGGTAGATTTCAAATCTACGCTAATCGTTATTGGATTGCGTAATTACCAATCGCCGGAGCAGCTTGTAAATGGCGAAATCGTCGACGTACTTAAATTGCAAAACGCGATAGCGCACGGGAACAAAGGAAACAGTATCCATCACTGTCAACCTCGTTTCTGGGACCTCTTGGAAAACTGCGAACGAAATTTCACACAATCAACTGACAGAACCATCGCTGAAAGAATTGCGTTTGTTACTGTGTTTTCATGAAACTCAATTTCTTTTTTTGTTTTCGATTTATTCACAATTTTTTCTCCTCTTCTGGTTTAGCTTTTAGCGTTATCAGGCTTACGGTTTGAGAAAAAACTAACCTGGAGCGTGAATATTTTTAGAAGCAATGACGATACAATGGCTGAATTGTAAATATATGTGTTTTTATCGTAAATCGATCTATATTATATTTTTAAACGAATCTATAAATTACGCGATAGTAAATTAATTATTATTGGTGACGTAATATGTATTAAGTTGCGATAGATCAAGTTCAGAAAGTGCACTGGCAATTATTCTCTTTAGTTTAATTTTTTATTTGATTCGATTAAATTTGTTCGAATTAAATATATTAGTATCTGTTTAAAAGACATTTTTGTTCAAGGATATCGTCCTTATAGTTTCTTTCGCTACTGTCTTGCTCTTTTCGCACTCGATTGCTACGAGTAATTTTTATCTTCATAAATTCTAGTTTACGTACCACGAGTGTTTGATTGAATAATCCGAAATTGGAAATTGAAACGAAATTAATGGTTGAAACGTAAAGTAAAATTGTGAGTTCTTTAATACAGCGAGAAGTACACAGCTTTGAATATCTCTTGAGCTTTTCAAACCTATTATACTTATTCTCTTGTTTTATACGCGTTTCAATGCATAATACGTGTCATTGTTCCCTTCAGACGTCGAGTGTTCTCGCTAATTGCTTCTTGTAATTCATCTTTCACAATTGAAGTAAAACCTACTCTCGGCTACTTTCTGTAAAATAAAACACGCCTGAAAAATAATTCCATCCTCTCCTCTTTTTACTTCTCTTAAATATGCAAGAAATTCAAGAAGAACAATTGCGTGCAATAATCGTACGCGCATCATCAGTGCAATCATTAATGAAACTTAGCGATACAATCGTTTTATCTAAATTTACAGATTGAAAGATCTTCCAGAATGGGAACTTTCTTGAAAATCCAGAATCATCGTGAAGACGTTAAAGCAGGTTTCAAACGTAGGATTCGTTGATTCTGGCGAGTGCAAGGATTGCGAGGGTGAAAAGAACCTAAGTCACTGGAAACGTCTACGACAAATGCGCGAACGTATGTTTCCGTGTAAGCTTACACGATGGGGCAATTAAGGTGATCCAAGTTCGAAAAGAGCGCAACCGCTTCGAAATCGGCTTGCTCTTCAATTTGCGTCTAACGATCCGGGAATAATGGTCGGCGCATCTGTCCAACTCGTAATTAATGGTCACAGTTGCTAGCAGGTGAACTGATCAAAGAAATCATCGAGGGATCAAGGTGCTTCGCGCAATCTTGCGTCGTCAAGCACGTAACAAGCACGCGCTCAAAGCAAAACGAAACTGTTTGATTCTGGCTCCTTCCTTCTCTATTCAAAAATTATTTTTCTCTTTTTGCTTTCATTTATTTATTCATTTGTGATTCATGCGGTTACAATATCTCGTCTCATATTATGCCGTTAATTTGTCGCCACAAATTATCTCCTGTCCTTATAATCTCACTAAATTAGAATTAAAATCAAAAGTATGCTTAACATAAACCTCGGCTTGAACTTGGACGTATTAAACAATTAAATATAAACACATCTTGGATCTATTATTTTTGCTACGTCATATTCTAATATATTCTCATTGTGCATGTCTTTGGAACTGTTCACAACGAATCCCATAGTTCCCAACTAATTAATACGTGCCCAGAGCTGTTCCAATTGAACGATTAAATAATTAAAATAAATCGAAAGAAAAAAATTTAGGTTCTGGTTCGTTCCCATCTCCGTTCTCAGCTTTTCCTTCTGCCCTCCCTTTTCCCCTTTTTCTGTTCTTCCCTGGTTCTCCTCGTTGCCTCTCTTCCTGATCCTTACTCATCCAGAAATTCTTCTCCACGCTCATCTCCGCTTTATTCAAAAGTTAATGTCGTTTTTAATTCGTGTAATATCCATTTTGCACATCGGTACTAAATATCGAATAACTTGACTGACGAGGAGCTAATATTGGCATACGCAGTTGTCAAAGGAAAAGTTCGGATGCCTAAGCGTGTATTACGGTGTACAACGAGGAAAGAGAGATATTGCTGGTTGGGTAGCTTTACCAAAATTCTAGCGATAAAGTTGAGAGAGTAACTTTGTCCCGTCGTAAATTCAATCTTTACGAGCTCACTAAAACTTTTAATGCGCGGCTGAACATTACGATCAGACCGTTCCTTTCCGCGTCGATTCGATGCAAAGGTATTTGTCGCTTCTCGTTGGCCAAAGGGCAACTTGTAAATTTCTTTTTTCCTCTGCTTTTCCAGCAATACGGTCCTACAGGTGTAAGAACAAGCAGGAACGTAATTTTACCAGAGGAAATTATTTTTCCGAACGACTTTTACACGAACTCCAGAATTTTACGCTCCGGCTGTTCTAACGTGTAAAACTAGCGATAAATGCCAGTGTACACCAGTCAGAAGGATCGACCAATTGCAAGATCCTCGAAACCTGTTTAAAAATGAATGAGTTTATTATTAACTTAACGATCCGTCATATAAACCGCACTTCATATCCGTCATATAAAGTACTTTACTCTGTTGTTCCTCTCGTTTCTTCTTCTTCATTCTGTATCTTCAGATCTCTTCGCATATCTTCCTTTCTTTGAACTATGTACTCGCAGAAAACGTAGAACACACGAAAGGTATAAAAGTTATACCGAATAGTAAAATCAAATATTTAATAACTACGCATATTCTGATGCTATCTATCGAAATATTGAACATCCATTGCTGGTCGGATACGAGGAAGACAGTAAGTGTTAAGCAAGTATTTTTTGTAACAATTTATGTTCGCTTCTTGGTAACGAATGGGAAGTACTTTATTTGAAAAATCCCACTTAATAAAAATATACTCTGTTACATTATGTATTATTCGATGTTTGTGAAATATTTTATGTTATGAAATATTTGTTAAATGAAGTTAAATAATTGGCTGCTTACAGATTTGGATTAGATAAGGCTTGAGAATGTTGTACTTGAAAATTGAATACACATTGCTACAGACATTCTTACACGTCAGATTGAATTAATTGCACGTGAAAATATACAAAGATCGATAAGAGCCGAAGCCCGTGATGAAGGATAAAAGCAACGGCATCCTCGTCTTTTTTCTAAGGAAAAAAGAAAAAGGTTGGCTACTGTAATATAAAAGTTCGCCGTTTTCTAAGGTATTACAAAGGAAGTTAGCGAATTTCATAAAAGTAATTTAGAAACTTCCCTTTAATGAAATCTTTATTAGACGGGACTTCATTAAGCACACTTTTGATCAAACAATTCGGTGTAATAATACAGGCTATACTTTTTATAATATTACACGCCGATGATGCATACTTTATGCTTAATTTTGAATAATACGTTCCCTACAATGAAGATATTTCATTCTTATTCTTCCAGTACTTTTCCTTTCATTTTTATAACCGTTACGCCACATTTATCATATTGAAATAAAGTAGATTTTTTGAAACGTTTTCTTCAAGTTTTCATTAAAAGTCTTCCAACCCATTGAAGTGGGAACAAGATTAATAGGGTTCAAAAAATTCACGGATCGCAAGGTTCAAACGGCATGACTAAAGCTTCGAACAAATAACGACCCGATCTCAGCGTACAATGTGCAAATCTTTTTCATAGTGACACATCCGCCATACTTTAGCCGTTCTAGCTTACCAACCATAAACTCCAACCGAATGAAATTAGTTTCTCGGGCAACTACGAACGAGATCTAGAAACCATAACGAGTTATAGGGGACTAAATTCCCCCGGTTTCATTCGGTGTCGGGAATGGCGTCGGAATATACGTTTTATCGCGGTTTCGCTTTACACCGGATCGTCGTGATGTCACCTACAGATTTCGTGAATCGCCAGAGTTCCTAAGCTAATAGGACAGATATGGTCCATATCGGGGATCGATGTACTCCTCTTTCCACACGACGTTCCACAGAAATTTCTTCCACTTCCATCAGAAGCTAACAATAAGAGAGTTCTAGTCAATTGGATATCGCTTTTAATGGATGGAACGTTTTCTACGGGCCATTTAATGGTCGCGTAGATGGCGCTAGCTTCGACGCGAGCTCTAAAACTTCGACTATAGATTCTAGATCGTTTCGTTGAGGTTATGTTCGATGTACCGCTGATGGGTTATGGACGAAACCGGTGAATGTTTCGCGGTAATCTTTGTCGTCCGATCGAGTTTAAAAAAGGGCCATTTGGTTCGGAAAAGTTTGTTGATGGTCCGCGCGGTAGAAGTGGTATTGAAGTTTGAGAGAAAGTATTTTATTGTTGAAATCCTGAATCTTTCGAATATGTATTGCGTTGTAGAATATGGAGGATCGAATATCAAGAATAACATTCGCATCGTTGGTCATTTCTCAGATTCTATGGACTTTGGAAATAGGTCCATAGCTTTCGAAGAGATCCATCGGTGATTTGTAAGACTGAAGCGGTCCTAAAGTTTCGAAAGAGTCTCTGTATTTTTAACACTCCAATTCTCTTAGACCGGTGGTTCTTAACCTGGCTACGCTACAACCATCTCATTGTTCGCTTATTAAAACTTTTATAATTCGATAAGATTCGTTAAATGTTTATATCGTATTTTCTGTTTATCGATACACGTAATTCAAATTGTACACAATTTAATACGTGTATATATATAAATTTGTATCTACTAGTATAACAACCATTCTAAATATTTTCTAATCTAAAATAAATATCGTTGCAATCCCAAAATGATATTTATATATATATATAATATATATATATAATATAATATAATATAATATAATATAATATAATATAATAATAATAAATATATATATATATATATATATATATATAAATATATGCTTCACTTTTATATTTCCACTGTTACACGCGTATCGTTATCCTCCAAACGTACTTTGCCTACGCTTCTCAAAATTCACGATATTCCTATTATTTGAAAAACTAGCCGCGCGAACACGCCTGAATACATCGGCAAACGCTTGCTTCCCGCAAAACAGAAACGTAGAACGTCGTTAGACTGGCAAATAGCCACGATTCGAAATCAACCATGACAAATTCACGCCATTAAGATCGTAAACGGCGTTCGTGGCAAATTAGCACGTCACGGGGACGATTCGTTGGTAGCTTCGTTATTTGTAACTGGTCAACACTGGAGGAAAAACGTGCGGTGAAAACGGGTCTCGAAAAAAGATCCACGCGGCACGATGATACGTTAAGTGGGCTGTGGTCTCTTTTAATTGCCAAGAGGCCAGCGCCGTTGACTTTTGTTCCGCCTTTTTGCAGCTCAAGGAAATTAATGATCGCGCCTGTGTTTCGGATGCTATTAATCTCGTCCGGCTGTCACGAACCGAAGTAAAAATACGCCTAGACAGTCGCCGCCTACGTTCACTATCGAGCAATTATTTTATCTTCCGCCAACCCGGAATAACGTTAATTGCCGGACACGTAAATTCTCCGCGTTACGCGAATACGTTTTACGTTTCACGGCATGCAAAAGGTTGTTAAGATTCACACTCGGAAACAGCGTGTACCTACGAATAATAATTCGGAGTCTTTGAATACCAGATATTATTCATTGGTTGCAAACATGTTGACAACGATTTATTTCCACGATCGTCGATTCACGGTTGATCGTTGATTCTTCATAAATGTTACAAGAACACGGTATTATAAGACGAAATTCTAATCTATCTTTAGAAGCTTAACCAAACCAATGATTAAATAATTGAATTTAGGCAATAGGCATATATCGTTATACTTTATGTACGCGTACGTAGGTAAGTTACCACAATAATCTTCGCGTTATAAACGTTATACAATCTGCTTGTTCGTTCGCGACGTGCGGCTTCTAACTTTTAGCAGAAACCGACGTGTCATAAATTCGCACATAATCAAAGGCTTTAACAGGACTTTCTAAACCAACAGGCATTAGCTATCCTGGATTGCTCGTGAATTATACTCCATTCCTGGTTTGTGCACTCGCGTACACTTGTACGCAGAAAACTATCATCTCGAAGGGAAGATTTTGATCAGTGATTTACGCGCCATGTTTCCACAGGATGGATTTTCAACTTCGAGAGACGTTGACAATCGGACAGTCGAAGAATACTTTAACCTTTCGCTCGAATTAAATTTTTGTTGTCGCTTAAATCGTATTTATTCCAAGTTGAATTATTTGCAAAAATTCTGGAACATCTGAATTGGCGTTTATTTTAGTTGAAATTACTTTGAAGAATTCTTTTGGGATTGCAACGATATTTATTTTAGATTAGAAAATATTTAGAATGGTTGTTATACTAGCAGATACAAATGAATGCGCATACGACAAACACTTACGCCACGAAGTAATAAATTCCAAATTGTAGTAATAATAATCGTTCTTAAAGAGCTGCATTTTAATTCACTTGTGCCGATCAGAAACCGTAATCTTACTCCGTGGTAGCACATCGCGTGCTAATTTCCATTATCCCGAAATAATTCTTGGCAGAGAAAATTAAAACGTTAGCATAATTTTTGCACGATGAAACGCGGTGCGTCTCGTTAAGACTTTGTAGATCGTGGATCGCTAAAGCGTTCGCACAGTTCGTTATCAACGTTGAAAAGGCATCGGAACTTGCATAAGAGCAACATAAACGCTCGGTAAACGAGTATGTGTCACGAAGGACTAATAAATTTGCTTAAGGAAACGGCAGAGAAGTAACGTAATCGCCTAAGTTCGATCAAAAATGTTGCCAGCAATTGTTTCCTACGTATTATTGTAATTATTATAATAAGTATTGTTACCGAAAGAATTAAAACTTCCGCTTGAAAGCCTTGGGATATATTTTTAATAATACTTTTACGTTCGGTAAATTACGAATTTGAAATTGCTCGCTCGATAAATTTCAAAAATTCGGTGCTACGCGACTCATGCTAATAGTTGCTTTACAGATGTTACGCCACTTTCTCTTAGTGCATGTGGCCTGCATACGTGGCTGGAGGAGCGTACGTAGAAAGTGAAACAACGATTCACGCAGCTCGCCTACGAAGCACTAGTATTTAGTTTAACCCTTCTATTGTGTTCACGAGGACTTTCGCTAATTACACAACGGCTGAAATTGTAGGCATTTTTAACAAATCTAGCGAGACAAGACGGTTTCGTGTCTTATGCAAATAGTACACACACGTCGCAAAGAAACATCTATAATAGAGACAATCGAGAAACTTGATTCGAATAAAACAGAAAGTACAAAGATTATATCGCCATTCGACAATTTAACTCGTAACGAAGCCCGTTGCTTGAAACTTTTTTTTATAATTTACAACTTTCCTCGTTGTTCCTCTTGTATTAAGTTCGATTATAGATTAGTAAACGAATCGCGTATTATCAGTCTGCTTGAGAACGTTACTCGGGAAGTCGATCTTTGGTGATTTGATCGAAAGCCATCGACATCATACGAGGCTCAAAACTATCAATTACATCGAATGGATTTCTCCTAACGAACCAGAAATCCTTGGTCACGGTTACTAAGAGCTCGCCACTCTATTGGCTGCGATTTTTATCAACTGACAATCGTAGGAACGTTCGGTTCGGAACGAACGAAACTTAGAGAAGAAAAACGATTTCTAGCGACGTTTGACAGGTGTTCCGTCTGAAGGATAATTTATACGAGTCGCTTGAAAATCGAAAGGATTCTAAAGCAAACGATATCTTGTTTGAAATTTTTCAAGTCGCAGTTGTGAGATAAACGAACTTTATAATTTACGACGCCCGCGGTAAGACAATCTAAAAGCAATAATTTTCAAGGATTTTCGGCATATGTCTAACAACTTTCCATCGGATCTCTCATTTATTAAAACCAGTCCATCTAGGTAACAGCAGATAAAGTTTCTTAAGGAAGAGTTTCCTACGGCTCTCGGAATTGCTTTATACTTTAAAGTTTTTACAGTGATTCTCTGTTCTCTTAGCTTCGTCGAAATCTCTATCTCTCGATAATATAGTAATTACACGAAGATTCTTCTTCGAGGATCGTTTTTAACTTCGTTAGAAATTTGTATTTCAATAATATCTTCCAATAATATCCTAAGCTCGAACGAGCAAACCTGTTGACTTTTCTCTGTTATTTTATTTATTATTATATAATAGAGGCGGATATTGTTGGATCATTCGATGATTCGTAGCGTTTTTATCCTGTATTTTTATCAAATAGCAAAACGAGAAATACGGGCAAATTCTCAAGAAACAACTCGCGAGGGTGTATAGACGGCAAAAACTCTAATTCTAATTAAATTTTCTTCGAGTTTCGTTTGCGAGTTTTTTCAACTGTTTGATAAAAGTCTTCGCATAGTATCGAGAAAGTATCGATCCGATTAATTATAAACGATGACATCGAGTGTCAAAGCACGAACATCAATCTAGCGGATTATTTTTATCGTATCGTACTAATGGAAATCAAATATCTCGATCGTGGTTCGTTATTCAACGATGCATAATCGTCACCATTTATTCTTCGTGCGTCATTAATGTGGCTGCGTGTAATGGCAAACAGCGTTACCAATGGCCGTAATCGGTTGCACGCGATTTATACCATTACTGGTATGCGAAACATTGACATTACAATTGCTAAATATCGTTTCGAACAAACAGTTAATTTCATTATATCGCCGCAGTCCACCCGCCGATTTCTCAGAACGCGCGAAATAATTTGGAAACTGTGCGGATCAAAACTTTCTTTCTAAAAATACCATCGTCGAAGAATTACAATTACTTTATTTAATCGTTAACCGATTTTATTCTAACCAGTATTCTAATTATATCTCGGTCTTTACAAGCAAATTTATACTTTGTTTAATAACTGAAATGTCGATTTCTACGTAAACCAGAAATACGAGAAAATAGATAGAATCGAATAGAAACATCAAAAGTGACGGTACATTCGATACAACATTCGGGATAGAAGGCGACCAACGTTCTTGCCATTTCATCTTTGTTAAATTACTCCGTTGGGACAACGGATCTAACCTACAAAGGGAAGTCTAGTCGATAGGTCGGCTTAGGTCGACAGAAAACGCCGCGAAAAATAAGGTACGCGCCGCGACACGCGGCCACTGAGTCATCGCATTTTTACAATTCGTTCGTTCGATTCACCGAATATCTGATGTCACGGGAACCGTACGAAAGCATCCGTTATACCAGCTCGTAGCCACGGTGATCTCGTTTGCAAAAAGAATCGCCACTTTTTCAATACCTGCCGAGGATTTGCGGAATGCGATCTGCGGATTCGGCTGGTTTCGCGCGGAGCCGCATTTAAGAAACTCGACTAAAGCGAAGATAATAAAATCATTGATTGTAATTTCTTGTTACACGAGAGTGCAACTTTCCACGGCTATGTAAAGAAGAAAATTTGTCTAAATCTGAAGTGGAATAGTTGGAGGAAAACACAGCGATTCAAGCTGATCGATTTATCCTCGAATTTCGCATTCCAACGAGCTATGGAAAATCCCTTCCGTCGCATCCTCCTCGATTTTCCATACGATGAGTCCTCTATCGTTTAACCCCTTTGCATTCTATGTTGCGCGCCACTCTGATATCCCTGTTCTCGTCGTAAAAGTCCTGGGTCACGTTGTAAGTGACTGGTATTTGCCTATAGAGAATTTGAATTTGAAGACTATTCGAAAGTTGGAAAACTTCCTGGAAAATCGTCACTAGCTTCTTAAACGAAGATAACGATTAAATTACGATATTTGTTTACGTTAATTCACACGATGGAAGATGTTTTCTCCGCGACGAATTTCAGAAATCGATATGCTTCTCTAACATAATTACTACTTGCAACGTTCAATTTTATCGAGGTGTTAATTAACTAAATAATAGTAATAACGGGGTTATCGATATCCCTATAATCTTATATATTATATCATAATAATAAGTTATAAGTTATAGGACACCCTCTTAAAATTTATCGCGTCTTACAAACAAGATTAATTTTTCTCTTATTCTTCTACGACTTTTAACGTTCCTCTATACCATTCGTATTCCGTATGCCCTATATTTGTCGATCGAGTCATTTATCAAAGAACTCGGTGAGCTGCCCAGCTCTTGTGAGCAGCTAGAGAAACCATACTCGCAACCGTGTGGCTGTTAATTTCGTAACTACAAAGACGTACACAGTCAACTTGACAACGAATAAAATTCGTTTCGCTATTGTGACCTTTAAATCACGCGCCCCGTTCTATCAATCACGCAGCAATTAAAATATTTTCTCAACCCCTTCGGCCGAAACTAAATATCCGGCCAGTGGTACACCACGCGAGTATACACACACCCTGGTAATTGGCGACTTGCAACCTCGAATAGAAGGGATATATGAAATAGAGGAACACAGAGGACGAAGGTTTCTGAATCGCGTTAGCGCTCGTTCAACTTCAATTATACACGGATTCCACGAGAACGGCCGTTACAGCAGGATTAATTAAAATTGAATATCTCGTTGAAATTTAATTGCATGATCAAAGCGAGACAGTAGAACGAGGGGCAAAACGTGGTCGACCAATAGCAGACTCCGCAGGGATAATCGACGTGATTGTCGGCGTCAAGCCGGATATGCGTGGTCTCTCGGTCGATTTGTTAGCTTTTAAGCGCTATTGCATCCGTTCGATAATACGCGGAATAATTTGATAACACCGAGGCAACGTTACACCAGCCACGCGTGCATGCTGCACGTGTGACCGGCTGCAAATCGATCGTGGGGAAAAAGTGGCCTCTCAACCCTCTTCAACCTTTCGTTTCTGCGTCTACTTTATGCGAAAGCTCCTACAAAATCCTACATTTACGATCCGACGTCCATAACGTTTTAATTGCACGAACTGTTCGATAAAAAAGCATCGCTCTTCTGATACGAGGAAGAGCATTCGCTTTGACGAATACGGACCGACTGACGGTTTCTTTAAACACCTATAGTCGAGTCACATAATTCTTTCAACGTACGAACCATCGAACGTTACGAATGCTTTGGCACGAGAAGGCTACTCTTCGTTACAACTCACGTTTCTTGTTTCCACTCGTGTAAATTCGTCGTTAACGTCGTCTCTATCGCCGTGAAACCGTTTCAATACATCGGTACATTTAAGGATTTTCTACTGCTGCCAGTACAATAAAGTACAGTACAGTACAGACGAATCTTTGCGCCTTGAATAATTTGCAACATCGTGTTTCTGTTTTTCAATTTCTGCAATTGTGGCTTTTTCAACGCCGTGTATTTTCATTTTACCTTTCCTTTCTTTCGCAATTGTTTACTTTATGCTTTCCAGTTTTCTAATTGCGCCGTATTTTATTTCGATAGTTGGAACGCTGTCAGTTTCATGCTAAATCCCTGTCTTCGCAATTCATTCGATCGAATACGCGAAAGAATACGTACGATATGGGCACTAATAAAATATGTATGCATTTGAAATGGAAAAAGTCATCCGTAATAGGTGTTCCGATTATGGTGGCTCTATTCTGAGTGCTTAAATAGTTTTATAATCCAGAAAATAGAGTAAGACCTTGATTGTCGAACTGAATGGAAAATACAGTATAACATTCGAGGGTTTAGATCTTCGAGTTACGCAGGTTTCGTCTTATCGCAGTTTCCGAATAAGGGACGTTTAACGAAGGAAAATTTATCTTGCGCAGACTTTATGCATGCGTTAGGTTTGTCGATTCATAAATATTCAAAGAAGCAGGGACGTGTAAGAAATCTAACGGCAGACATGACGTATACGCTTCTGACTTGACTGACAAAAAACAATCAGTTTGCGCGCGAGTAGCAAAGACACGGCAAAAGACGATAGTTTGGGTGGAAGGAAAGCGGACACGATACTTGGAGTTTCAGCGACAGCGATGATAAAACTTCGACTTGCAACTTCGATTTGTAGAGGTCGAGCTTCTGCGAATTCCAGTTGCAGAGATAAAATAACGCATCTAAACGCGGAGAAAATAAATCGAGATAAAGGAAGTTTATATTTAGATTTACAGAAGTTTTTACAGCGAAACGGAAGAGAAAAAAAAAGAAAGGAAATTATAGTCGTACAGAGGATTCCAAATGTCAGATGTACTCTATAGACGTAGAAATATCTAAGGATTCGTTTCTAATACAACACCATATGAAAACACTTTCTACTAACAGAAATTGTTTTTTTGAAGAAGAAGAAAAAAAAAAGCTCACGCTAAACGAGAGATCCAAGAAACTTGGGAAACAACGGGAAAGCATAACCTACGAGATACAAGAGACGAATCGTCTCGATCGGTCGAGCCATTTCGAAGAAATCAGCGAGCATACGTAAAACTAGAAAGTGAAGAAAGAGTATACTCGTCGAATCGAAACGTCCTCTTTCCTTTTCGTAGACGATATAAAAAGCATCGCCCGTTAATATCGTTGATAGGTGTTTCGAATAATACCGTGTATGAAAGGGTGGCATGTGATCACGCTGAAACCTAGTTTCCATTCTTATTCCGGTCCAGTTTCGAATTATAAACCGCAATACTTTTTCACCTCCTTCTTTTCGCCACTGTCTCCACTTTTATCGTTGCACGCTCTCTCTCTCTCTCGCGTACCTGCTTCTCAATCCCTTTGCTTCAGTACACCACCATCTCTCCGTCTGTCTATCTTTCCTTCTTTCACAGACTTTTCCGCTTATTTCACGCGGGACGTGTACGTACACATGTTGCAGCGATATCAAGAACGTGCTATCCGACGACCGCTCGTCGGATATCGACTTTTCCTCCGTATTCCGCCGAGAGACGAGCGACTCTCGTGGACGAGTAACGTCGCGATTATATTTTCTCGCCTGAAATAACGGCCCCGTACGATTGTCTACCTCACTTTTCCATTGGCCAACGTGGACAGTACGCAACCGTTGACGGCAACTTCGTCTCTACGTTGCGTTCTATACATTTCCATGCTTATTTATTTATTCGTTCGATTATTTCGCGGTAGTCGATGGTTTACATTTACAATTTTAAATGTGAAATAGGTTATGCAAAAAAAAAAAAAAAAAATCAAGCGAATCGTATCGCGATCGTGGAGAACTGTCTCGCGCGAAACGTTCTACCGGCTAGATAAAATCAGCGAGGGAAATAGAGCAGGAAATTCTTGCGGTTCTTTGAAATATTTATCAGGACAGCCTGGTTGTAAGCACAAAGATCACGAGAGAAGGGCTGGGCTGGGCTGTGCCGTGTCGGACGAGAAAGACCAGAGATTTCAGTATTGCCAAGAAAATCCAGCGAGGATCTCGTTTGTTCAGAGAAAAATTCCTAACGACTTTGAATCTCTTCCGCGGAAGAACTTCTAACAGGTGGAACAAAATGGGGGATCTTTAACCCTCGATGGTGTAGCCGTGACACGGCTGGCGAATACCGGATCGTTTCCACCAGAACCTCAACTTTCCTTCTAACATTCTGTACTAAGAGTTGAAACTTACCTTTTATCGTATTATTTTTTTTTTTTTTTTTAAGAATTTCCTTCTTTCCATCGCGTTCTTTAAATAACGTAATTCGTGTTAATTCTATAAAGTAGTTTCCTTTGCCGAGCGGAATTTGAAAATGGTTCAATACCAATAGTTGTGGGGAGGTACAATTGGCGAATTATTAAGTTCTCTCGAAAGTTACTTTCCTTTCGTTTTATATTATTTTACTCAATCACGTACGATCTGTTTTGCTCTGTTTCTATTATTACGATCGTACGTGATTCGACAAAAATGATATAAAACAGGGAATGTGGTGCGTCCATTATTTCCTTACAAAACGAAAGAAACTTTCCGGACAACCTAATACTACGTTTCTTTCTTTCGAGCTTCTCTTCTTGTTCGACGTATCGGCACCAAAGAAAATAAAAACGAGAGACGAGTGTTTAGTTTCTTCGAGAACGTGGCTAATTTGCCAAGCATTGAAATTGCATATACATAAAAAAACATTACATAATACATAATAATAAACATTACATACAATAACAACATACATAATAATAAACATTACATAAAAAATACAACGGGAAAAGTTTCCTCGTAAAAATATTTGTTTCGAACGAAGTTACACGCGCGACGAGTAGTTTTCCGAGCAATATCACAACGGACGTATAATTACGACGTAGCAATCGGGCGAAGATGAAATAATTTTTATATCGTCGCGTTAAATTTACTTCAGCGATTAAAACGCGGCCGATGAAAGAATTTAAGGCGCGCCTAGCAGACATTAAGCTTAATACCGAGCTGATTTCGATTTAGATTCGAGGAAATGCACTTGACGAATGGGGAACGCTTTATGGCCGTATTATTGCCTCGCGACATGAGTGTTCTTCGACTTCCAAGAAATCAAGAGCTACATAATTGCATGCAAATTTATATCAAGCAGAAAATAATTTCACGTACGATTCTCTCTTACTATTAGCTTACCGCAGGGTTTCGTTAGCGAGAATTGCCAAAGGCTCGACTAGAATCAGACTTTTTGCATTCTATAGCTTCACGAGTATTTCTCAAAAATGATATTAGCGCGCAATATTCGCATTCATTAAACCGTTTATGCGCTTCTTTAACCGTTTATTATTTCTATCTCTCATCGAATTCTATGAAACGTAACTACTATTCCGAAATTTTGTATATGCATATTCAATATATCAAGTTACACTCTCGTCAAATTATACTCGATATCGATCATTTTCAATTTGCCAATTCCCCATCCAATTCGATCATTCTGCCTGGCGATTGTTTGAACGACCTGCAAAACTTGAAAAATCATTCGATTTATATTGGAAAGCGCTTCGGTACCTGTCGTTCCGCCAGTCACGAAACATAGTTCGCGTATCTCCGATAAACTGGTTCTGCCTGTTCGAAGTAACAAATTAAATCCTTCCATGTTGATTGTTCGCGCGATCTAAGAAACGAGAAGCCGATGCGATCGAGTACACTCACAGACGGTGTTTCGAATAATTCCAGGTTTATTAGGCTGCCATCTCTATCCTCTCGAGAACCAATCTCCGCCAGTTTGTTTGATCGAGGTCGAACGATATGCACGAACCGACGATGGGTCACGAAAGTCACGTTCGTGAAGCGAACACGAATTTTCAAAATCACCAAGACAAGTACTACATTTTTTATGTCGAATTTTTAAATCAAATTTTATATCGAAAATATTCACGAACCGTGCTTTGGTCTATTTCTATTAATTTGACAACTGGATCATCCATCATCGTCGACCGTCGTATAAAGTTTCGTAACAAGAAAAAATACGAAAAATACGATTGTCATTCGTTGATTCTCGTCGTCACGCTCATCGTCATTTTCAATGCAAGTGTATTTTTCAACTGTCGATAAGTCAGGTTAACCGTCAATAAGTTTGGTTTGAGAGAGATACGAAGAAGTCGTTGTTGGTACGGTTAATTTTTGGTTTGGATTTTAGGCTAAAGATTTCCATCGAATATTAGGTTGTCCGAAAAGTTTCTTTCGTTTCTTAAGGAAACAATGGACGCACCGCGTTCTCTGTTTTATATTATTTTTGTCGAATCACGTACGATCGTAATAATAGAGATGGAAGAAAATGGGTCGTAGATGATTCGATAAAATAATATAGAACGAGAAAAGGTTGTGCATCTATAATTTCCTTACATAAAGAAAGAAACTTTCGGGACAACCTAATATCAACAGTTCTTTTATACGTTGAAACGGAAGCGTACTAAGAAACGAAAATTCGATGATACCAGTTGTGCGACGTATCAGACGTCAACGCGTGCGTCGGAATTATTTCAATAAATACTTTCTTACGTTTCGAATATATAAATGTGCGGCAGAAACTTGGCGCAATTACAGATATAACTCTTTCGCCACTGGACGCTAAAAATGATAAACTCGAGTGGAAAAGAAAATACGTAGAAGCGGCGAACATCGTGTAATTACGTTTCTTTTACGTCGCGCGGCTTCCATCGCGGTTTTCGTGTTTTATCTCGCGACCCGAAAGTCGGCAAGACTTTCTTACGCGCGTTTGCCGGAACAGATAGCACAGCGAAATAAATTGCGATTGTTCGATCGTACGTAAGCACAAAGTACGTTCTCCCGATATATCCCTTTTCTCGCCTGTACAAAGACATTGATAAAGTCTCTTCACCGATCGCGCCAAAGTATTTGACTTTTCGCCCGAACGATCGGTACTTTGTCGGCGCAGCGACATACGAGTTACGGCTACGATATATTTTCTCAATAGAAAAATTTCATTCCATCTAGAAAAATCGATCCGTCGAATAGAAGCGTCGGAGCGCGCAAGGAGTTTTGAATATTTCGTCATTAATCCGTTCGCTTGTACGATAGTTGCAAAACGATTCAAAATCTACTTTGATCCTAGATTATGGATTTTACAGGTACTTAGGCAGTATCGTTCGTGCGGTAGCTTTTGGAAATTCGCTGCAAGTACTTAACCGTTGAAAAACGCGAGATATAATCGTTTCTCGAATACCGTGATAACGGAAAAGCTAGAAACGTCGAGCCGTGTCGTTGTTATAGCGAACAAACGACATACTATACACCGTAGGTTCGCGAGACAATCGCTGTGTAACAATGAAACAACAAGCTCGAGAAATTGCCTCGAATATAGGTAATATGTTTCACTCGAAACGAGTGACGTCGAACGATCCTTTTAAATCTTTTTACATCAGTTTTGATATACATTGTACGGGTTTACGAGACGTTAAATAAGTTAGTAAGCCCCGAGGCAACGTCGGTTTGCGAGGATAAAAAAGTTTATTCGCGAAAGCCGCAGACGAATCGCTGCTACGCACGCGACAACCAACACCGACGAGCACTTTTTTTCGAACGTAATGTATAAATCAGAAGGAGAAGAGGTTTTGTCCTCGGTACCGGGAACTCGCTTGATGGGGGGCGAACGTGTGTCAGCGAAACCTTCTGTTCGTGGTGGAACGTTGAAAACGCTTAAAAATGTTTGCCCAATAACGGGGGACTGTACCTTTATCTCGTATCGGGACTTGGAATCGTTGCATCGTCAGAATTTCGAATAAAATCACTAACTACTCGAATATTCTTCGAAGGAAAATGATTCTCCTTTTTATAATTTAATTGATATTCTTCGAGTTTTTATTGAGATTTGATTAGAAATTTTGTAAGTAACGGTCGAACGAACGTAATTGAAAAAAAGTAGCGGAATTCGCGTATTCTCGTTCCTGACAGCGGCTGTTTTACTCGAAAGATATAAATAAAATACGAGAAAGCTCTGGCTTCTGGGTATATACGTAATCGTTTAACAGGCAAATTAAAAATAGGTAGACGCGCGAAATAGCCTCATAATCAGGGAATGGCGAAATTTCGCGATGCTGCTGAAAAAGAGAATGGAGAAAAGAGAAGGACCACGATATTTTAATTTATTTTTAAACGAGGCCAGCGGCTGTTAAATGCAACGAACAGCGTCGAGTTTATGACACGGACGTGATTTCTTCGTTATTTTTTACAATATCCATAACAATATCCATGCTCTTTTTTTATCATACCATTCGGTGTATACAAATTCAATGACTGAAATTTCTTTCTCCGAAACAAACGAGAAAGTATAAATGGCTATTAAAACGGACATTGAGGCATTTTTGACCTCGTCCGTCTACTTTTAACGTCCGTATAAAAGGATGTATGAGAGGAATATGCATCGCTTCAAAAAGAAGAAACAGAAAACTGTCGTACTTGTTGACTTTTTAAGAAGAACCCTTCAAACGAAGACGATCGTTCGAATGCACGCGTATGTACTCGTACGAACAATATGTACGATGGTCGTTCAGAGTCAATCACAAATCGATCGGTCATGTTCAAGGCTATTCAACCATGTATCGTGCAAATTCATTTGTTCTCCATATTCAAATCAGTTGCTCGATATTCATCTTTCGGGCCGTAAGCTGCGTCAAAGTCGCGTACCTATCACTTACATATTAAATTTCGTCCAGTTTCGCGACCTCGCCATGATCACATCGCATCTAACTTTTAGATTATGCGAGCATCAGAAACCAGAACTTCCACGTTGAATCAAATTTCCTTCATAAGGATATTAAAACATCGCAAGGCATTATATTATATCCTATTGTATTAGTATTATACGAGCATCTCAGCAGCAGAAACTGTCGATTTCTTTTTGCAAATTTCTCGCCTTCGTTGCAAGTAACCAATTGTTTAATAACTATTTAGTTATTTAATCAACTTCCAATCTCCAAAAAAAAGAAAAAAGAAATCCGCTCGTTCCTATCCCACCGCAAGCCAACTCCACTGCGCCGCGCGAAGGATCGAATTTTATCATCTACAGAGCGTAGTAAAAAGATTCTGCGAGTTCACAGATAGCGTTTCGTCAGGGAATTTCCACGGCGAGGGAAGAAACATCGACGAAACTTTTCGAGACGCGCGCGGCCACGGATCAAGACGCGTCGCCATTATCCAGAAGCTACTTCTATTAAGCAAAACAACTTCGTCTTTGTTTCGGACGCGTTCTTGCGAGGCCCCTCCGCCTCCACCTGGTCTGGAAAAATGACGAGGCCAAGCGGAAGCAAGGCACGCGGCGAAAAACACGCTGGAGACGCCGCGTTAGTCGCGTCGCGACGCCCAACAGAGAACAAGGGGACGATTCAACGTGTCGAAAACTTTGTTCGCCGCTTTTCCGGCGCCCGCGTCCGCACCGACAGAAATTCCTGGCGTCCCATCGAAAATTAGGAAAACGACGGTAAAATGTTGGACGGTGCTCTGCCAGCTATTTGTCTCGCGGCACGCGTCAACGTCCGTGTAATTCGGTTAATTTCGACGTAATTACGCGAGAAACGAAGACAGAGAGAAAGGGAAATGTCTGAAAAACAGAGAGTTGAATAAGAAGAGCCTGGACGTCGGCGACTTGTAACCGGAGACTGGTAGATGCAGTTACTTTGCGAACTTTTTAGGGTAGTACAGAGTTTTTGATTCATTTTGGTGTGTTTTTTGGTTTCTTGACATAGACGTCTTGTACGATTAATTTCTAATTGTAAATACCTTTTCATCTCTTAAAGCACGAATTTTTCCTCGATTTATTAATTTATATATATATATATATATATAAAGTGTAACTATATATAAAACGTAACTGATTAATTTCTTTAATTATTTTTCAGTAATTTTAGTTTCGAAAGAAAGGAATTCGTTGGTGTTCAATTTCTCTTTCGCATTTCTTTTGTCAATAATATACTTTTCGTTCTAGTCGGAATAACGTTCGTGCAACGCCACGTTACTTTACCGAAATCGTTTTCCATGCTCATTTTTCGTAATATACATACAGCTTTAAATCACTTCCAGGCTTACTGCGATCATTTCCGTAAAAAATACGCGTAACATACCTGAAACAGAAACGAAGGAATTGTTAATACATATTTACATTTAATACATGCTTGACTTTAAACTAATTCAAATACACCAGTAACATTACACGCATATAATACGGTGAAAATTTTACCGAGGAATAATTCTAATATTTCAAAATCACCTTGCGTTGCCTTGCGTTAGCAATTTTTTGCTCGAGCCATCTTAATAATTCCAATTAAATTTCAATGTTTGCATCGAATTCATTTCGTTCGTCAATTTCTACAAATCGCACGAATGAGCGTAGCAATGTAAAAATTGGCTCGACTTTTCGATTAACTTATTGCCTTAAATATCATCTTTCGAACGAAGTTTGGTTTACCAGAATGAGCACCAGTCGCTAACTTTAAATTTATCGTTTCTCGCGACCGTAGCCTTTGAAACGTCACTTACGATATATTATTACTTTCTCTTTGAAAAATTCCTTCTGCCTTTCCTCTAAAATCCTAATAAACCTCGTATCTGTTTCTTTGTCCTTGGTAAAACCACATTGTTCGAGAATTAGTCGGCACGCCGCGTTAAATTACCAAAGTCCGGAAGAATTCTAATTCAAACACGACTCTTTCCTGAAGCAATTCGCGTCAGCCTCTTCTTGGCATGCAAAAAAGAATCTCTAAGTTCTTCGGGTCTCAATAAGAATTTACACTCTTCACGGTCTGGTAAACGAATAAATTAAGAGTATCGCGGTAGGCTTGGTTACTTCTTAAGCCCCATTTCGATGGGCGAATTGTGAGAACGTGTCGCGAATTTAACTTGCACCGTTATTTCGAATAAAATACATTGGATACGCTTCTGAAGAAAATTATCACGCTATCTACGGTTATTATATTGTTATGTGATCGTCCCATCGGAATAAAAAAAATCGTTAAACGATCTACAAAGATTGTAAAACACAGAGGGCAACAGTCGTCCGACAAAAGTTATAATTTTAACGAATCTAAGAAACAAATCGCGAAAATGAAAATCCTTCAAGGGGATTGTCTTTCCGCTGAAAAACGTTCCAACTTTTAAAGTTATCAGATCTTTTTCTAGAAGAATGTTGCGCTTTGCAGATACGTACATTATTTTAAGAAAAGAAATAACTCACGTTCGAGAAAGGTATTCGCTTCGATGTGAAGAAGAGGCTCGTTTTTTGTGAAAAAAGAAGAAAAAGGAATCTGCAATTCAGTGAAACACGCGTATGTATTTCATACGTGAACATTGTACGAGTAAAGCTTCAAACTTTTCTCGGGGTCGTCTATGTCCCGCCTGACCAAGAAGAGTCAAATACATTTCATCCACAAAATTTCCTTCGAACCAGTTCCACTTTTCATAACGATCGACAAAAATGTCGCGCAATGGCTGCGAAACAGTGTAATCGGTGTGGTCTCATCCGCCGTCGTTCAACCTCGTGCAATTTCCGTCATCCTTTTTGCTCCGTCAAATAACTCGGAATTGCCGATGAACTACACCACGATCGTAATAGATCAAAGAGTTACACGACACATTTCGATTCATCTGCCTCGCGTTTGCTCGCGTTTGTACATTCGCGAGCATAATACACATAAGCACAGAATATCGGCTAGGGTGTGTTGCGTTTGGCCGTATCTAAACAAGGAATGATTGCGCGAAGTACATACGTTTATTCGTTCGCGTTTATTCGCGGAGATTCGCGTTTATTCGCGGAGATTCGAAACGCGAGCAAATTATATCATTACCGCGTTCCTTCCCTTCCCTTGAGCTTTGTCGATTCTCATCGTCCCATTGCTTCATCCATCTGTCTTTATTTAGCATAAAAGATTTCCTATTCTGGTTGGTTGACAAATACAACGTTAATCATAGCAAATATATATATATATTATTAATATCAATATTATAATTTTTATAATTAATTATAATATATTATAGTATTAATCGATATTAATATAATATAAATATACATTTTAATTAAAATATATATTTAATATATATTATACTTAATCAAAATAGTATATTTAAAAATATATTATATTTGCTGTTCTGATTGGTTAATAAATACAATGTTAATCATAGCGAATATATATTTAATTCGTAGGATTTTTTCTATTACAGATTCGGTTACAGATATTCAGATACTGAAATTTCTCGAATATTTCTCGATTAAGGGAAGAAGAACTTAGGCTCCCTATAGAGACGTGCGGCGTCTAGTTAAGAAATAAAATCTGATCCTTAATCAGGAGTCACTTGGACAACAGTTATACATATCTTCAAACATCCATCATCGGAATAGTGCTGTTCATACACTGATACCACTGTCCATACGGTATTACGTCAACATATGAAAGGGTAGATAATCATGACCCAGCCAACGCAGTCTATCGATCAACATCGTTACGTCTAATACTCAGCTTTACTAACCAAGCGTACCTTGCGCGCAACTATGCTCTAACCACCGACGACGAAAAATGACGCGCATAAATACGTGTTCTAAAAATTTTGACATCATTCGTCGCACCTGTTGCGCCTTCGCGTCGTCCATAATTATTAAGCGAACTGAAATCCATCGATTTCCTTTTAATCTGTTTTGTAATCTTCTTAAAAATGGGCAATATAAATCTTGTCGGGTGTCATCGTGTCTATTAATACCTTTCACCAATCGACTTTTTACTATCGAAACAATTACGTTTGTCACGTTTCACAAGTATTAAATATAAAATAGAGATATCAAGATTTGCACTATAAGATACCAAAATGGCAGAGAAACGATTAAATTCAATCCTCTGACGATGATCGCAGACGAAATCGAATAATTAATTAACGCGAAAATTAATTCCACGTCTAATACTGCAATTCAAGGGAAAAGGAAATTCGACGAAAAGCAAATCTTACTCTAACTTCTTGATCATTACGTAACTCGGCCTATTTCATGGCAATCAATGAATACCAAACCGGTTCGGTGCAACGATCTAAAAGATGTGCATAATTAAGCGGATTAGAATCTATTGATGCGACACGTTCGACACATCCGTACCTAGGGTCCGTTTTGGCCACTGTTTGATTAAACGTCATTCTATAGCTCTTCGTCTATTTGCACGTATTCCAGGGCAAGATCCAGCGTGCGCGCGCTTTTGCCGCGCCGCGCGTCACCATTTACGCTCACGGGGTTTATATCGCATGTACATAATTGCTATGGTGATTGACTAAACCTGTTAATAGACACGAATCTGACGAGCCGTATTACCGCAAATTTCCACGTTGAAACGTGATCGTCGACAAATGCTGAACAAGGCCCCGATGTCTTTGACGATACGCCTCCCGACGAAGTGCCAATTCGATAGTTATCGAATCGAAAACACGCTAATTAAGTAGCATCGTCCGCGAAACAAGAATATTTCAATATGTACGCCAGCTGTTGATTTTTATTATTTGCGATTCACGCTGGTCTTATTGCGGTGGTTTTCCGTTGGGAAAGAGAAGGTCCTTTTTTTTTTTAGAATGTGGAAGTTTTACGGAATTTGAAAGCGAATACGAAATTGAACGTGCACGTGGTTATTAAAGGGGTTAAACGTGTATTTTACTGAAAGAATATAGAAGGAGTATAGATATTTGTGAAAAAGAAGTAAAAACGATTATTATTATCATCATTAGGTAAATTAGAGATTCGTTGTAGATGGAAAGCTCAATGGTAAAAGTAATTCGTAAAAAGAAATTTATAAGGTTAAGAAACTGCGAGGAAAGAAACTGGGAAAGCTAGGAAAAATTAAGAAAAGAGTTAAGAATGTTATTCAACTAAGAACGCAAGTCGTGTACGATGGATAATATTTTCTTCAAGAAATTCGATTTGCTCGTATTTCCAAACACATTTCAGCAAATCATTGAAAATTAATGTCGAAGTATGATTAAACGTATTATTTTATAAAAATCGGTTTATGGAAAGTAGAGAGGTTCCACAGCGGAACCTCAATAAATCAGGACGAAACTTTATTACGTGGTAAATCTTGCGACAGCGATTGAGTTTACGATACATCAATCGCCTCTCTGAAACTTGAAGTTCTCAGAAATTGTAGAGTTTTCCAAGCCTTAAACCGCATAATTAACTCAATATAGTAAAGTTATATATGAATTTTTTAACTACGGGAATAATGAAGCAGTCACGTCTTTATAAAATTTTAATAGCTACAACGTAAGTTTAAAATCAGATAATAATCGTTAAGGGGCTTAACGTGTCCCCAAGTATTTTTGAGAACCTCATTTTCTGAAGGCATCCTGATACGTATGAACAATCACGTACGTACGTAATAGTTTCACGGTTAATTAAACGATCTTTGATTTTTGTTTCGAACGAATATTAAAATTCGATGTATAGTATACCCCGGAATATAAAAGAGTCTTCTGCGTTATGAATTCTGAAATGAAATATAAATGGAAAATACGTCGCGCGTGTTGAGAATAATTTCAGCCGTAGTAATTTAAATACTAATATTTTTCCGACTTAAATTAATCAAACAGCTATAATTAATTATTTTGCAGAAAAAAAGTTTCAACTAATGCAATCGTTATAAAAAGTTATTTCCTATCTATAGAAAATGCCAGGTTTGGAAAATTAAAAAATTGAAATTCTCCAGGAATCGTTATCACGACCAAATCTGATCTGAAACATGAAAGATGTTCTATCTGCGATAACTGACGACTGTCAGTTCCTATCATATCCTATTCAATCGTCACATGTACGAGGAAGTCTGGCCAAAGAGGATGTCGTCTTTGGCCCAAGGTAACGTGCATAAATGTGTGTATTCGATCAAACTCGGTCTAGGTATCCGGCAGTGGAGATGCAAAACCGGAGAAACACGCATCCGATCGTGCACAGCATAAAGACGAGGCCACGTCGTAATCACAGCTATAGCCGAGGATTAGAGATGAATGAGTCTTTGACCAGCATGCGGCCATCAGAACGTTTAGAACAATGCCACGATCCGGGCATAGACGCATTCTCGTCGATCGTTGTTGATAAAGCGTGTCGAACTTCGTGCGCTATCTGGTACGATGAAAATTAGACGATTCTCGAAATTATAATACATAAAAGATGCTTCTGTAAAATAATTTGGTTGTAGCTAAAAGAACTCGTAATTTTAGTTTGCTGATGATTTTAGCAGACTACGCGTATTTATATGAAAATTCATACGTTTACGAAGATAAATAAAAAAGAAGAAAAGGGGGATTTAGATAGAAAATTCTTTTACTATAATTAACGTGTAATTTGCTGTAAGAGAATAATTCTTGATTTTAGAATTTCGTCTACGCTAGATCGTAATACACAGTGGAGAAAAAGAGAAATTCTAAATCCTAAATTAAGGTAAACATTGGGCTAATAATAATCAGAGCCATCAGACATCAGTAACTTTCAAGAGATCAATAGTGATTCGAGCAAAAGGCATTCGCAGGAAATGCGAAATCGTTTGATGTCGCCTAAGTGGAAAACGAAATGCAAACCATGCGAGATAAGAAACGTTGTGCTTAAATGGTCCCGCAAATTTCCAATTTTCCTTTTTATTTTTATTCGCGTTTTAAAGTTTTAATCAAAGGAAAGGAATTAACACGTCGCAATTTAGACGAGTGTCCTCTCCTTTGGAAAGCGTTTTCCTGTTAATTGCCGTGTATTTCTCTAACTGTGTGGTCGTCGACAAATCGATATAGTATACTTGATGAAACAAAAACAAAGGCTAAATAATCCCGGCCGAACGGCAAATGCAATTTTGCAAGTGTGCAAATTACCTTAACGAGCATCGTAGAACTTTATTCCTCAAAGTATAATATGTATCGATTTTGCTATTCTCTATTTGTAAAATTTAAATGGTGTCTGCAAGTTTGCGCCTGTTTCTCTATTTTCACGATTGTATTTCCAAAGTTTTTTTTTACGGTAAAAAATGTTTTCTATGTTTTCTCGAGTATATATTATTTACCAGTGAAAATGGAATCGATATGTACTGAACAGAAAATCTACTGAACAACTTTTCGAAACAAGCAACCGATATACCTTGTAAAAATACTTTCAGACTATTTTATAGAAAAACATTGTACCATATAGCAAGATAATAAAAATAGGCGAATGGAAAGTAGAGAAAATATTTCTTTTAAAAAGTGGAAATCTGAAATAGGAGAATTAATCCCTAGTTCGAGAAGACAACATACATATACGAAAGGTGTACAACTTAATATTCCCTCGTTTGAAACAACGCAACCTCGTACTATCCTTACACTATCCTACGTACATCCATCTAAACAGCCAAGCCTACACTCACAATCAGTCCCATTCACAATCCTCAATCGCTTCGTGACACAAACTTCCTCAGCCTCGATCTCGAATCATCAGTATCGACCTACAATCCTCCCATCTAAACCAACAAAGCGTCAGATTCATCGACGATGATCATCATCCTATCCTACTGTGGAGGATGAGCGACAATCATCAACCGATGCGCGACGATCGACAACCAGGTTTCGTGTCGCCGTCGCGATCGTCTGACTTCCTCTTAAGTTCGTCTCCATGCAGGTCATGCTTGTAAGCGATCACCGTTCGATCTGGACTATGATTACAAGGAGAATGCGTTTTCTGTCAAAATTAATGTTCTGACGAAACGTAACTAAACTTTGTCGTAAGTCGTTAACAAACGAGCGTGCTCTTCGAATTAGTTATGGAGATAAGCGTTACGATTTTCTGCACGTTTCTTCTATATTTCTCGTTTTATCGCCGAAGACATCAACGTTATGGCGACCGATGTACGACAGCCGGACATTCGGATGACGACTACGACGCGAGTGCGCGATAAATTTACGCGTTTCTTTAAAATCATTCATCGCTACCTCCAGCTTCTTCCAGAAAGAATCCCATCGTATAAAGCTACTGTCCTAAAACTTCTGTACGAGTTTGATCGTTCTAACGTGTTCGCGAGGACGTTGCCTCGTCAGCAAACGTAATTACTGTAACCGTAGCCTTATACTTTTTCTATGTCTAGAAACAAGGGTACAGAGAAGAGCTACGGACCAGATAGGTGGTCGTCGCGCATATCCAGCCTCGTTATGCGGATGGGTACATCGGCTGGTACATGGCCGCTATTATTTGCAAGATCGATAACGGTTACCTGCGGGCGCCACCTGAGGGAAAAAGAGGACATCAGAAGCGTGCGATGCATATCGCCCACGACCAACGGACGACGTAACCTTACAGCTCAGGGCTGTTCTTCCATCGCGCTCTTTCCCTCTCTATCCGCGATTTTTCTCCGATTTTTCTTCCTCTCGTCGCTCTGTTGCTTCTTTTTCTCCTCTCTTTGTTCGTTTCACGTTCAGTGTCTTTCTGTCAGCGTGCTTTCCTTCGCTCGGCTCCTTCTTTTAACACCTGAAACTGTGCACTAGCACGCCAGGACTTTACTCCCGCTGTGACCCGCAACACATTCGTGAACCGGCTTCGTGTCGCGCGCTCGTACGCGGCGTTAGCTTCTCCTTCTTTTGCCCTCTTGGATCGTGGAACCTGATTAGAGAATGGGATCAGAATTCGTGAAATTTGGGCGTGTCGTTCTTGTTCCAGTTTTGCAAGTGATCGCGTGGCCGAGAGAATAGCACGGCTTTCAACGGTATTAGCGATGAGCGTTTTTCTATCCGATTCAATGGTTACGAGAACTAAAAAGTACGTTCAAATTCTAAACAGCTTGTTGTCTATGTTGTTTCGCAAAGGAGCAAAGGATCAAAGAGATTGATTCTGTTTATAATAATCGTTCATATGTTTTTATTTACGAGGTTGCTAAATCTCGTTCAAAAGTTACCAAACAGCGACATCATACCGCCCCTTTAAAAGCAAATTTCGCCATAGGCTTACAATGTCCAATCTCTCAATGTATCGACAAGTCCTCCAATCATCCATTCCTTTCAAACAAGACGTACACAAGGTCCGTTCATGTACATATTAACAAGACGACTGGTTTTATACTTGGCGATACAAGCCGGTCTAACGAGCCTAGATGCATACGTGAAGTCTCAGCTAACTACAAACGACCATAAAACGCCCATCAAATCGGCATGTCCTGAAAGTACGGCAATATCGCATCTACATGACACACGACCGCGTGTCCCGCGGAAGTCATTATACGAACAGCGATCGTAAAAGTTCTGGGAATCATTTGTTCCGCGAGAGTTTAGTATCCTCATGGTCAACGTTAAATCGCAAGAAAGTACTATGGTAAAAGAAGTAAGAGACGCGATTCTTTTAGATTCGAATGCTGGGAACTCGGTTACGCGTTTATGCGACTACAATGCAGCGTAGAAAATGTCGTTAAGCTGTTGAACGTAATTAGCTTGGAACCGGTTTTATGACGCGGGCCTGACTAACCCTGCTATTTTCGAGTTTTAGATTTCACAGGCGTTTTTTATCGTATTTGGATAATTTATATTCAATTTGTGTTCGATTTATATTCAATATTCTCGACTCTCGTACAACTGTTTCAGCGTCTTGATTAAATCTTGATACTTGACTTTTCGTTCTAAAACAGCTCTATAAAATACGAGAAATCTGACGTACCACGTTTTTCGCCCGTGGTCTTCGTGTTGTTCGCGCCCCACGATAATTTCCATTCCTACTATTCCAACGTCTCACGAAACTAACTGCAGTTTCAAATTAAGCCATCGTTCTCATATCCAGCGCGATAATATGGTCGTCGCCATACGGCCGAGATAGATCCGTGCTCCTTCTCCTCATACCGGTAATTGTATAAAGTTGAAGAAACGGATGGCGCGGCCTGAACTTTCCAGGAGCGGCAATTTAAAAGGCCGGCACTCGGCTGCTCAGGAAAATTGCATTTTTTCGAAGGAGGTAGCCATGTATATACGTATAGCCGCGCATTATCGCGTTATGCCTCGCTTTAAACGACTACATTGTACGTTTAGAACCGAAGATTTACGGTCTCGAGGGTGCAACGGCGTCAGCCTAAATGGAAAAAACTGCGTGGATTTAATCTACCTGCGATGACCTCGCTGTGCATTCGTTTCTTCGCCGTTAACAGCGATGTTATTAGAGGGCGCACCCTTAATGCCTTAAAAATGGCCAGAGTGCTGCTGACGCGGACAAATTAACGCTTGGACGTGTCAAATCGCCGTGGAAAGCGTCGTTTCTCGAAAATCGATGAGGTGTCGATAGATCGCGAGATACGAGACGACGCGTTTCTACTTCAAATGGAAAAATTTGGTGGACGCATCCTGATTTCATAGGGAATAATGCCTCGTGCGTTCTGTAATTTCTATACTCAAATGAAATGAAGCGAAGTGAAGCGAAGTGAAATGAAATGAAAAAGCCATCGATCAGAGAAAAAGACAAGGAAGTAGGTTAATTAACCGTCACTTTGAACGTGACTTTCTCATCGGATAATTCACGTGCCTTCCATTGTTCCGCTCAAAGTTGTTAATCACGGCGAATACATGATTCGCAAAAACAATTTCTAACATTGACCATTTTCTACGTTTCTACGAGTACAGTTTTAAGAAACTGACTATTAGTAGTACAGTCTCTGCGACGAAAAGTCTAAAGAACTACTAAAGAAACGGACATCTGGGCAGAGATTGCCTTCGCAAACTAGACACTTCCGATGCTTTATATATTTCTACGCTTTTATTATTCGCACTCTATGCGTTTTTACAAAATCATCAACAGCGTGTATCAGACACGCTCGACCCATGATACTTATACCACCAATGACTCGATATCAGAGAACGAGCAACCGAGAATCAAGTTCTCTCCGTTTTCTCGACCTCTCGAACCCAAATTCACTGTCAACGACACAAATCAGCCGAGGAAGGCCCTATTTCCCACAACTTACGAAGCAATTCATTCCACGAAGCACCACTTCAGCCGAAAATTTATCGACGACTGTAGTCCACGGAGCTTCTTATTCGGCGCATTAAACGAGCATCCGCCTATCACATTATCGTGGTCGCATTAAGCACGCGCTGGCTCGACCGAAGAGAAATAATTTGCCAAGTTGCATTAACTTTTACGAGCGTCCCGAATAAACGGTAATAAAGGGTGGAAGGGGTGTGAGAAGAGAAACCAGTCGGTCGGAGCGCGTAAGTTGCGCGACGTAACAATAAGAAGATACGAGCCGGAAACGGACGTCTCGCAAAGAAAACTTTTCCACGGATAAGAATCTAAAAGTGGCCGAGGCACGGCCTCGTGGCGTACGAAGGAAAATTGCGTCTGGCCGTGGCGAAGATGCCGGTTATCGTGGCATATTATCGCATCGTGCTTCACCTTAAATGACTGCATTACGGCGGTATGCTGCCAAGTTCGCGGCCAACTAACGAAACCCCCGAGCTACGAAAAAATGAAGAGAAACGAAGTAGAAGAAATATGCATAAGAGATGTCCGCGATAAAACGGATAGTTGCTGGTGCAACGGTTCGCAAACATAAGCTTCTGATAATCAAAATAAAAAGGTAGCCTACGTTTTTGTTCCTAAATGAAGATTGTTAGCGCGTCAGCAACGGTAATCGGCGTTAGGCCGGATTTACGACGCGGATCAGATATTTTTGCTATTTTTAAGTTTCGCATTTTCTACTGGCATTTTTACGTATTTTTTTTTTTTTTTTAGTTTCGTTCGTAGCCAGAACTGCCAATTTCTAGGATTATCGAAAAATTTGCAGTTTCTTTCTGCATGTGAAAGGTAATCGACGCATGGCAAAAGATTTTCGCTTACATTATCAATATGTAAATGAAAGACAGCTAAACGCCGCTACTGTTATTTTTACAGGAAAAACCGAACGAACGTTTTAATATCTAGATTGTAATTTGAAACAAGCAGTTAACGATCGATTCGTAAATGGTTCATAATGCCATTAATTTCAGTTTCTTCGTTGGTGAAATCGTATCGTTGGCAATGACTGGGATTTTCATTTCGCTGTGTGACACGAGCAACCACGGTTTACGCTTGAATACCTTTCCGAATCGATTGGCGAAAGAATCCCGGTGCAACCACGTTGCTGAACGGCTGCATTGTTTGTAATCGATTCCTTTGCTCCGTCTAAACTCATTATTCCATTGGCTCGCGTTAACGCGTTATTGGCTTCTGGCTTTTTTAACTCGCCATTAATAATTCTTTTGATAAGACGAAAGAACTTATCGATCGTTCGTATTATACGAAGAAGCTACCGCACCCCCGTAATTGTTTCGTTTTATTCGTCCGTGAAGTAACAGTATTATTCTTTCTTCTTAACGCTTTCGACTAGAATTCAAACAGAGAAAATAATCATCGTCAAACACTGTCCGAGAAATGAGATTTTTATATCGTTTTAAGCACTATTAAATACGTCCGAGCGAGCTGAAAACATTTATACCAGCGATTCGCACGGTGACGAAAAATCTGCTCGTGCCGTTTCCCAATTCGTTTCGCTCCGATTTTTGAACGTTTGTTACTAATTCGTATATCGACCTCAAAATGATGCGTTACGTTTACTTGAGTTTGCCAGCGCGTTTTCCAATGTCCTAATATGTACTTACGAAATGAGTATATACAGCTCATAGAGCAAACACGTAGCATTTCGCTTTCGGGCAATAATCCAGATCCGATTCGTAGCAGAATCGCGTCGCGTATCAAGCAACGATCCTGTCGTATATTATCGTCGTGTATCGCGACTATTGCATCCGCGGCGAAACGAGTCCGCGGCCAACCAGTTTATCGACTGTCCAAGTGGAACGTGTAGATTACTATTCCTCAAGACCGAGTCGAGCCGCGAAATTGCATCCAGACCAAACCGAATAACCGATATCCTGCCTCTCTCCGATCCTGAGAATACCGCGGATTTTCTCCTGGTAATTGGATATGAGTCGTCGCTTTGAGACAAAGCTTCTCTCCACTACGCCTCAGTTTCTGATTATTCTGTGTTCGAAGGTTGTAACCTAGGGAACTTTGATCGACGAACGATCAAGCTGTGGCACAGGACTCGTGCTCCTGGCGCCAACGATCGAGACCATAGAGAGAGAGAAAGAGAGAGAGAGAGAGAGAGCAGCAGCAGCTTTCCAAAGAGAGTGGAGTAGGTTAGGTGCAGTCGATTGTGTGTGGTTAACGTGTCTTTCTTGGCCGATTGATTGCATTAAGCGAGGATGGATGGTTGATGGAAGGTTTCTTTGTCGCAGCACGTTCAAGGTATGCAAAGTGAACTTAGACGCGCGACGTAATTATCAGGCTGCAAATATTCATGCGCTCATTCATATCGCTCGATCGTTGTAACAATGGTGGGACGCAAAATGTGCAGATTTTCCGGTTATTGATGTAAAAAAAAAGGCCGTTTGTCGTTCGTATCGTTCGTGAATTCAGTCGCGCGGCTGTCCAAAACTTATCACACGGTCGATAACGAACGAACATTTGAAAATTCATGCGGCTGGACCGGCTGCATATCGATTCGATGGAATAATGAAACATGCTAGCATTGTCGCATGCCGAGAGACGAATGCTCGCGTCGTGGCTGGAATTTTGATAAATGATCCCACGATTGCGACAGCAATTAGCAATCGAAAACACAAATGTAGTTTCAACAGATTGACTGTTCAGTATCGAGCTATACTGATGATGGGGGGAACGAACGACTCATAGATATTTTCAACGCGCTTCAATTTCTGCTCTTATGATAAATATATGACAAATTGTCTGGTTTTGTCACTGGTATATGATCCTTTCATCTGCCAGTTTCATTTGTCATAATTTGTCCCATGTTCGTAGATTGAAGCTTTGTCACGGCAGAATTAGAAGGGAGATTCGGAATTTTATACGTTGCAATGAGCAGAACTTTATCATTTGTTATTTTCCGAATTAACACGCTACGGTTATATAGAATAGAATCGTATAACTTATAAACTACGATCAAAGAATTGGAAAGTTTGGGTTTCGATTTTGCGAAAAATTTCATTGCACGACGATACCAATATCCATGTGATTGTTTTCATTATCTCTTATTTAGCTCTTATTTGTAATATTACTTACAATTTAAAAAATTAACAAACGAGACGACATTGTGCTTTTCCAATACATATTCTTCGGATAGATTGATTCAATAGAGAATGAATCGATAAAATCTGGACAGAATTATTTATTACACACGTATACGGGGATAAGGAAGGATTATTTGAGTAAGAGACAAATCTTGTTAAACGAACATCCGAAGTTCTTAGGCGATCGCGAAGAAAAAAAATTGGAAAATCTAGTTAGAGAATTGGTAAGCTGTTTCTTCTGCAATTAATAACAACGTTGTGATTAGTCGCCGATCTTATCAGCATTGGTACAGAAGCTTTTGACCTCGATATCGGATTTTGTTTCGAGAACGCGCGTGTTCTGATCGCGTTCCTCAATATCTTCGCCGCGTTTCGATACAAATTGAATAGAAATTCGAATGGAAATGATTTACACGCGCAGTGTTCCATTTTATTCCACTTGGAATATTCACGTCGATAACGTAGACAGGAATATTTTGGAGAAGGATTATGCTTCTCCAGGCACGCATCGTATTTTTTATTGGGTATTTCTTCCTCGGCTTTTATTCTTGCTGTAGTTCTTTGAATTAAATTCTTCAACGATATTTCGTTCTTAAATCAAATTTTTAATTCGACGATTTCTATAGGTTCGTTAGAATAAATCTGCAATATGTATTTCTGTGAGAAAAAGAATCTATTCTTCGCCATAGTTCGAGAAACAGAAATATTCTATCTAGAATTCGAAACGAAATACGTAATCTACTTCTTCCCTGTCATAATAATAATTATTTCGTAATAATCTTCTATTCTTTCGAACTATCGGTATCTCGTTTGCCTGCGAACATTAAGTATGATACAGGCACTATCGACGGTTTTTAAACGTAGCTATAACGTCATTATCATCGTCGTTATATTTTATTATTATTATTATTATTATTATTATTATTACCATCTTCCTCTTATCTTATCGACATTCATTAAACCAGCTATATATTTCAGATTAACCTAACTGTAACATCTACCTACTTAATCATTATAAATATCTTAATAACTGTCCATATACTTTACTATGTCTTAATAATCGTTTACTTAATGTTCTTTCAAACAACGAACATATAATAGAGTACAATGTACATAAGGTACAGTTAATTAAAGAAGAGAAATCTATCGCAATGTACATGATGTTCGAAAACATTGTTTGGTTTGGATACCAGTTTCTCTTCAACGTGGTGTAATTTAATTACAAAATTGCTGGTAAAAGGATCCATAATAATTTTATTTTACATTTGCAGGATATTGTCATCATTTTTCGTGATCTTTACGAGACTTATTCGAAAGACACGGGCGACGAGCGACGTGCGCCAAGAGTTTGCGAAAGTTGTTCGAAAAAATTCATCAGCGAAAAGGACAGAACAATGTTTCGCGAAATTATACGCGATAAAAAAATTATAGTTACATTTTTCTTAACTTTTGCTACAAATTTTTCCGAACAACGAGATAAAAGAAGGAATCAGAGGTGAAAAGGGGGTCGAATTTTCTGCTAATTCTTCTTTCGTCCTACGCAATCAATTCGTTGAACGAGCCACAATTCGATGCTACGTGACCCTCCTGGAACCGTCGAGATTGATCGCCTCGGCCATTCGTTCGTAATAGATTCACCCGACTTTTCGACATCGACTTTCATGGCAATTGTATTATTCTTTTCTTTTTTTTCTTTCTTTCTTTCTTTCTTTCTTTCTTTCTTTACTTCTTCGTTTTATTGTCGCGGTCATCGAGACGCATTTCGTAGGTGATACGAGATCGTGGTTGGATTTTCGAACGAGCATCGTTTCCTTTACTGCGCGTGATTCTGTATTATGTCGACGAGCGCGTGCACGTTCCAGAATCGGCAAGATCTCTTGATCTCCCGCTCGTTTTGTAGGAAACGGATTATCGGCGAATACGTTTCGAGAGAAAAAAGCTCTCGAATTGATAAGAGTTCGCTGATAAACTCGAGAACTTTATCGTTTCTCGAAACCTTAGAATAGTCGTGAAATCTTGGGATTCTTTATTTCCATTCCATTCACGAGTGCAATTGTCAAGATACTCGTCTGTTACTGCAGAAGCTCGGAAAAATAAAACTTCAGTGCGTCGATTTCTGATTTACCCTTTCGAGCAAGTTTGAAGCTCAAATGATAATTTCAAGGATTGCTTATTAATTTACCGTATAATTTCACAGCTTACCTTCAATTAGCTTCAACTTTTCAGGATTAAGTAAATTTGTATTAGAGAACTCGTTATTTGATCTAGTATTGGAAGAAATTGAAAATAATAGAGTAAATGGAGAACGCGATAAATAATTCGAGCGTACCTTGCTCCGCAGTTTTCTTCAAAGTTCTTGAATGTTTCAATAAAGTATTTACGTCGTTTTTATTTTTGCTACGTCATTATTATTCTTATTCCGGAGAGTGCAATTGCACGTGCACGTCTGCAACATTTGATATTTCCATATTATTCGTAACTATTGACTCCTCTTCTATTTATATTTCTTATTTCTTATTACAAGACTAAACTACTTTAAAAACCACGCTGTACCGAATAAAACAAATAATCGCATTGTCGCGATATTTAATTTCCTTGCTAAATAGAGCTTTACAATTATTTTCCCACAATTTACAATATTTATATAAAATACAAAAATGACCGATTCGCGATAGTTTTAACCTATTTGAATAAATCTCGCGCTCAAGGTTTAAAGCTAACATAATAAAGATTACTATATCCCTGATATGAATACCGTTCGATATTATCTTTTTCCCACGTTAGATATTACCCGCACAAAAGAGCGAACGTTGCTCCCATTGTTGAAGAAAATTATGCATCTGAAGCATATTGAATAAAACGACGTAACGCGGAATCACGAGGACAGCCGCGGCAACTGTACAATCTGCTTTGGATTCGTCGCCAAGATAATTGCGTTTTATCTGCTTAATTCCTCGAAGAGGATTGGCCGATGTATAAATTGAATAGCACCGTTATAAACGCTTCGAGTCCGGTCGAAGTTAGTTTCGCACGGTGAATATATTACGGCCAGGGAGGGAATCGCATTGTCGACCATACCTTTCGCGTTTCGCGTCTCCAAATAGGTTTAATATGATATCCGGTGGAACACTCTTGCGACACGTAATTCAGGGGCGCAAAGTTTCGAAGCTGACGTTGCAAGCGCACTCTGCAGATGCATTCTTAGAACTGTAACGCGTTCGCGCTGTTCATTAGCCGCCCCGATCTGCACGCTGGTTAATTAAATTCGAGCGTGCATCGCGCCTTTCCAACGCGTAGGCTATGTACAAATGTTAAGGGGTTCAACGAGCGTAATATTTAGAATGGAAATCAAACGAAAATGGATAAGTAAGATGGAAATGGAATAGTTGTTGGCGAAAGTATTTCAACATATGTAGAAACCTTTTACGAACAGGTGTATATTATGCATTTTATATATGTGTGTGTATATATATATATGATGTGCCGTGAAACACTTGTACGCGTATATGAAACATTTCGAAAATTATCAGCGCACTCAATTATCGTGATTATACTAATCTGGTCGAAACAAATCTGAATATGTACATAGGTAGAAGCTAAAAGGTATTTAGACTAAGTATACATTTTGCAGGGACGATAAAAATGTTTAAACGGTCCATTAACGCTAGTTACGTGTTTAAAATAGCTATCCGTGCTATGTACTAATAATAGATTTGCAGCTTCTATCCTATGTACATATTCGGCTAAGTATCCAATTTGACCAATGTAATCTTGACAGTCGTGTCTCATTCTAATGGTAACGAAACATCAACAAATTTCATATAACGCGCATGTACATGAACAGAGAAGTTTTGCTAAGTTCTGGTAAGTATTAGATTGTCCCGAAAGTTTCTTTCCTTTTGTAAGGAAATAACTCTTTTCGTTTTATATTATTTTATTCGATCATGTACGATTCATTTCCTGTTCTATTTCTATTATTACGATCGTACACGATTCGACAAAAATAATATAAAACAGAGAATATGATGCGTTCGTTATTTCCTTACAAGACGAAAGAAACTTTCGGCACAACCTAACATGTTAGGCAAATTATAGTAAGTGTTTTACCGATCATACCGGTTAAAACTTAACACAAAAAATTGACCAAAAAAAAAAGCAGAATCCTGGAATATTCATCCATCAAAGCCAATATAGCCACATATAAAAACGATCACGAATTCTGGATACAATTTGCGAGGATCCAAAGCGTTCGTGTCGATTTTAATTCACGGCGTTAGGAAGCAACAAAATCTCCATACCGAGGACTCCGGACAAAATTGTGGCCAGGTAGGAGGAGGTACACGGGAATTATTAAATTCATTATTCCAACAGCTGTAGAGGGTCGGCGGCATCCATACGCTCGTCACGCGTTCGCACGCGTGTTGGCTTATTATCTCGCTGTAGGCAATCCGTTCTGAAATAAGCGTCTACGTGAGCCTGTACATGCGCGGGCAAACATTCATGTCCATGTCAACGGGGGACCAGAGCGGACCAGGATGCACGTGCGCTTAACGTCGCCGGTTTACATCGTCATTCTGATAAATCCCGCTTCGACGCACAGAATTTCGACCCTCGTGCGTTAGGATTTCACGCCAAGAGCAAGAAAGACAGGGATAGTTCGATTATGGTTCGATCGGGACACGTCGGGCTTCGAGTGGATGAAACGATTTTTGACGAATTTGACCCGTTTTCTTTTTTTTTTTTTTTTCTTCTTTTTATTGGAACACCTGGTGTTCTAGCGAATAGGATGATTAACAGGAGCACCGTAGAATCGGTCGCAACGACTGATACCAGATTTCTTGCTTTTACAATTTTTTGCAAATATGCAAACGTTTCTTTTTATTCGAAGGGAAACACGATTATTGGTCTGCAGATATCTACGTACGTATTTCTACGAACGTAATTAACAGAACGGAGAACTTTGTCGTCTCCTAAGTATTATGGACTGTTGGATGCTTTATATATATTTCTGTATGGTATAAGATTTTTGTCTTCGCGCTTATAATTTTTACGCTTTACGCGTAAAGGTTTATTTCTGCTCGCGTTATCGCGACGAGTAATTTTCCTACGAAGATTATTGCGCGTGGTATAAACATTCTGTTGTCTTGAAATTGTCCGTGAATGCATAAAAATCCGCGGTATAATGATCGTTCGGTTATTAATTGCGCAACAACGTGTTACCACGTATTATGACAACGTATTACTCACTCGTTAATTACGTAATATATATATATATATATATATATATATATATATAGTCACGCGACCATCGCAATCTAAACGTCAATCCACTTCATGCAGACGATAATTCTTTTATTTGAAACGCAGCCATTTCTACTAGCAACGCGGTTAAGCTACCCGTAACAACCATCGGAGTAAGCTATATTTTTTCACTCGAAATTGCAGCCTACGCTACATCAATTCCGTGCACCCCATGCACTTGTAACAATCGCGTAAATGTTTAACGCTTTACAAGCCAACGATTCTGTCGAAAAAACGGGGGAGGGAAGGTGGAAGGAAAGAACGAAAGAAGAAAGAGAGCAGGTGAAAAACCGTGCAAACACTGGAAGAACATAAGCCCAGGAAACGCTAGAAGCAAGTTCTACAAAATTCATTCGCCAGGACATTCCGATACTGTAGCACCGCACGTAGCGAATTAGATCCCGGCCAGGTTGTATCGGCTGGTAAAAATTTGATACGAACAAGTGGAATCGACGAAAAACACTATAAAACCAAATAGTTCCCGATACGAACTCGATTTGCATATATCTGTAAGCGGATGCTCGTCGCTTCCTGTCGAATTTTTTGTTGTTCCATAGGTACACAGGCCGAGAGATATTCGCAGAGGATTCGCGATAAACGTTTGCTCTCGGTCGAGAGATTTAAGAGCACCGGAAACTAACAAATAAGTCAGCGGCTAATGTCCGCTAAAAACGCGGACACCAAGAAAAAACAGACGAGTTTCGTTGACAAATTCGCTGCATCTATCGAACGCAACGTCCAACCTGCCATATCACCAGACCTTCCTTTCTGTTCTGAATTTTATACGATCCCCGTAAAAATCCTATAAATCTAAAGAGACAACCGGTTATCGTGGCCTCGGGGCTGATATCGTTCAACTTTTAGGCAGACATTAGGGCGTGTCACNGTGACCGAGATAGGATGATTCTTACGGTGAAAAAATCCCCGGTGATTGGAAGCACTCTGTTTCTAAGCTGTCGACCTGATCCTGGTGTTATCGTCGTACGTTCGTCTTCCTGAAGTCCGAAATCCCCTCCGGAGAGGACAACCGTGAAACGTTAAAAGGATCGGTTCCCCGTTCATTGCCAGTCCCGAGTAATAAAATAGATTAGATCGAAAATAAATCCGCATACTTTTAGCCGACTCGAACCGGAGATAACCGAGCTACGATCGCCGGACAATTTTTATTTCAACGACACGTTCAACCCTTTACCCTATGTAGGTTCACGACAGTTTCACGCAATCGTTGGTGCTGAAATATTGTTTCTTTTTCAAAACTGTATACATTTTTTACGCTTTTACAGTTGAAACAATAACTATCGTTTTAACTTTGCTGGTTGTTTTCGTTTTGCCTTTTTAAATCTTTTTGTCAAGACGTGTCGACTGAAAGATCTGAAAATTACGTCAGTAATCGTTGTATCTCAATCTCGCTCTTGCTTCGACGAGTAAAAGAATTTTTGTATAACGTTATTTATTGTATTTATGGTATTTATCACATACATCGATGTGTGTAATATATCGAATGTTTGTGTACGGGAGTATCTATGTATTTTCGCATTTAAAGAAATTATTTGCTCCGTTCGTTACTCGGGTGGAACAAAAGTGTGGAAGATTCATTTGATTCGATGCACGATGTTATTACGACCTTTAGATTTTTCGGTGTATCGCCGAGCAATTTTTAATAGTCCGGAAGTAAAAAAGGTCGGGATTTCAAAGGTGCATCGTTCAAACGTGTACACTCGATTGAAAGCGACAACATTTTTCATAAATCCAATTCCAACTTCGATACAGTGAAATCGAGAAACGAAACAAAAAAAAAAGAGGAAAAGGAAAAAAGAAAGATGAGAGAGAAGGAAAAAGAATTTGAAAACTATCGCCATTCATTCGATGGAGAGGCCTTTCGAAAACCGAAGTGAATTAGCAATTGCGACCGGTTTCGATCGATCATCGCGACGGAATCAAACAGCGGCCCGTTGTTTGTCAACAAACACAAAAATATGATATCGAGTCGTTTGCTACCTTTATTGTCGTCGCACAAACAATAGGGAGATTTTATAAAATAGGAATGGCGAACCTACTGAAACGAGAAATATCGATTTCCGACTGTCGAAATGTTGCTTTGCTGCGGGCTTCCATTGATCCAATACGATCACCGCTCCAGCTATAAAGATGGATTCGCTTCAAGTCAGCCAGAGTTCTAAAATATACAATAATAATTTTTCCATTGATGAAAAATTAATATTGACCCTATTGCGTTTTTTGCGCGCGCATACACGCACTCACACGCGTCCCGTTCCCTTATTCTTTGCAAAGTCCTCAAGTTATTCCTTCCGTTTATCTCGTTGTATTATATCAATGTATACTTGCATATATCAATATGTATGAATAATGTGTAATACGTGAAAATATTATAATACTATTAGAATGTAAAAACACGCGTCGTATGCGCGGGTAGCGGGCAAAACGTTGAATAAGTTAGAATATCAATCCATTCGGTGAAAATGGAGAAAATTCTTATCCAAATGTCAAAGGAAGGAACCAAACCACTTTGGGACGCGAAAACTAAATTAATTACTCGGCTTTCTTATCCAATAATAAAATTACGCGTTCTGCAAGACCCAAGTCGCGTAAAATGGCCCTCCTAAATCAGCAATCGGAATTCATTCCAGTGTTTACGCTGGTTGAACTATTGAATTCATAAATACGGCTTCATTGCGGTTAAGTGGTTCGCACTTTCATTTATTTCCCTGCAATCCACTCGAATCTAAATCGACCGACCACAGTCTGCTCGTTCCGCAAACACATCGCAAGCGAGAAGAAGAACAGAAGGGCGAAAGACAGAAACAGAGAGGTAGAGGAAGAGGGGGAGAGAGAGAGAGAGAGATCTTGGAAGACATCTCGAAAAGTGGATAGGGAGGGGATGATTCTAAGTGGCGAAAGGTTTCGCGGCTGACGCGAGGGTGCTTTCGATTAAACGGATAATTAGGCTCGAGAGATAGATGGATATAATTCGAGGAAAGACAGGGGCCAATTTATTTCACGCGAATCTTCGCATTGCGGTGATTCACTCGATTCATAGACGAGAATAATTCCATCGCGATGTCAGATAGGAAAGGGGAATTCCATGGGATGATGGTTTAATCAGAATCGAGAAATATATTCGGTACAAGTATTGAATAACTTAATCTACACAAGTGTCCTTATGGCGTCTTAGCCTCTGCTGAAAGTTATACAATGTAAATTAACGCGAAAGTACAATTTTTCTAAATATATTCAATTATTTGTTTCTTTTTAAGCACGTGCCTTATAGTGGACGTGTACACTATGATATGATTTTGCACGTTCAAAATGAACACCTGTATTATTACAATTAATAGAACGTAATATTTTTAGAAAGAAATGTCACGTAAACATTGTAATAACCGAGATGGTTAAATAACTTCTGTCGATAAAAAATATCGTACGTTCGATATAACGTTCTACGAAAATAATTGTTCAGGTTTGACCGATGTCTGAAGTTTCGATGATTATTTTCGTTTCCTTTCATTTTCGTGTAATTATTTCATGAGAAACCACTCATTTCGCCTTCCTTTCTCAGACAGGGACCATCGTGGATGGACGATGATCGAAAAATTCACTGGAAAATCCGACACCACGAAAAGAACGTGCTACGTAACTCTCGGTTAATGGAATTTAACGGAACGTTAGTGTTTCTCCATTGCGGTTAATTTAATTATCGAATTAAAGATGAATGGAGTTTCGCTAAATGAAAAGTCTGATCGCTGAGCTTTCGTCAATTTCGAACCAAGAACATTCCTTCATCCTTAACATCTGACACGCAATCTTGAAAGAACAAATCAACGAGGATTTATTGATATTTCGATTGCTCTTTTGTTTGAAACGGGATTGATTGCGTGAAAAATAAAACGCTCGAACATAAATAGTCGAAATACAATTTTTAAATTGATTAAATTTATTCAGCTCGGTGGAGCAAAAGCTACTGCTAAAATTGTACGTTACTAAATAGAAATTCTTCTCCGTTCTGCCGGTATCGGTGTGCAGATTTATATTTTTACGGTTACAACTAAAGAAATAAAATGTAAACAGGCATCTATCTGTTTCGCTTATTAAAAACCATAACGGATACTTTATTTCGGATGTTTTATACGTTTGTTCATCCACGTTGTACTCTGCGAATTTTCGTGCCTCCAAATTGTGCATAAACGCATCAAAATCCGCGGTCAAGTTATAATCGATATTATCTAACATTATCGAAGTCGATGAAAAATTCTCCATTATACGCACCATAATAAGCAACAGGATATCAGTAGTCCTACGAAAACGTTGTAAACTTTTCCAGAAGTTTAATTAAGTTGGCCGTCATTTAGATAGCGCGCGATTAAACAGCAAAACGGCGGGAAATACGAAGGTTTCGACCTTCCGGATTAGTAGATAATGCTTTACGAGCAGTGAGCCGCCACAACCCTTCGTGAGAACTGTAAATTTTACTGGAAGAGGAGCTAGCTGTTGGATGGAAGGGAAGATTCTTTGCTCGTTTCGTGACGAGAGAGAGAGAGAGAGAGAGAGAGAGAGAGAGCAAAAAAAAAGAACATAGCAGTGCACGAAATAGGCCGTAATTTTTCTGGACGGTTACTCCGCCGTGACACGTGGTTCGTGGTACTCGTGAGCAAGGTAATTTGCGAACGAACAGACGTTTATTAATGGAGCCTGGTTATCTGCTACTTCAGCTATGCCTGTACCTTTAATTATCGCATTTAGTCTGATAGAACAAATGTTCTCTGCGTGTTACTTTTAATTGTAGACTAAACTCAAGATAAAGAGATTAGCCTCCACTGCTCATAAATATTAGGACATCTCGTTGGTTTCGTACAAGATGCGATAATTTGTTTGAGTCATCGAACAAATCATTGAAACCTCAACGTGCAATTTCTTCCGATCTAACCGGTGAAAAAATGCACAGTTTGGACGACTTTAATCGCGAAACATTAATTTACCTACTATTGTATAGAACACAATATTAAAATATCGAGGCGAAACAATTGAATGCATTTGCAAATGAAAATAGCCATCGCGTTATTGCAGGTTGTTCCGTGTTATAATTAAGAGAAGAATTCTGAATTCCACCGTTACCTTTTATTCTATTTCAATCCGAGAAAATCATTTTCAGCGGACTGCTTTCAGAAATAACCTCCGTGAGGATTGAAAATATCTGAAAGAAACATGGTGTGCACCATTCCCTCGTAAGAGATCGAATCGTCTGATATATAGCGAGTACATAATAAGAGCACAGCCTACGCTCAAAGAATTTCCTCGGTTCGAGATACCATTAGACCTTGATGCGCGATCCAGATGTTTATTTTAACGCTAGAATCGCGGAAGAGATTCGTAGCGAAACTTTCGCATCGTTTTGAAAAATCTGTACCGTCCGTAAGCTCTGCGTGTCTTCTGTCGGAACGTAGTTCCCGAATTCACCACGATATTCTTGAGCTATTTCTTCGAGAAACACCTCTCTCCTGATAATTTGTAATCCGCTAATGAATCTACAAATAAATCCACAGATAAATTCAAAAGCAATTACAACGAAACCACGACATCCTGCGAGAGCGCGTCTATCGAATCTGACAGTCGTTCGAACGTAACGCGATAATTCGGTCGTTTTGCTGCTTCCAGTACGGCTGATGTTTCATCCACCGCTCTAGGTAGACGGAACGCAGCTTCTCGGGATCCGCACAAAGGGAATTAATACCGACGTCAGACGGCGAATCCGTCTCGCAGCGAGATTTGACGCCTATACACTGCTATACACTGCAAGCCTTTGCATTTCCCTTCGCGCGTTTGCTCGAAAATTATACGTATACACGCGCAGCCAACCGAGCCACGATGCCGTGTAAGAGGAGAAGCGGTGGTTGCGGAAGAGGAGGCTTGGTTACTGCAGCTGCCAGTAATTAGCACCGCAGAATAGCGTGGCTCGCACTTTGCATTCGTATGCATGCAACAGAAAATCGTCGATAGTGCCACGTACCTTGTACAGAATCGACGATGCATTTGATTCTCCCCCACCCCCTTCCCTTCTCACTCTCTCTTTCTCTCTCTCTCTCTCTGTGACTTTAGTTTTATACCTTCGATACAACCGATTGCTTTATTGCCACTCTCTTGGTACGGTTGAATAAGCATAAACGAGATCGGAATAGGTTGAACGAGGTCTTAAGTGATTTGAGTGATTTTGTTTTATTGGAGTTTGCGAGGTTGGGGATTGAAGTGAATTTGAAGTAGATTCGAGCCGTTTT